>VXAX01001310.1:69889-98981 GCA_013399835.1 Leptocoma aspasia | reverse complement strand
CTCAGGACATTCCATGGTTCTGTCTTGGGTGCAAGGAGGTGAATTGTGTTTTCACTTGTGGCACACTGGGAACATAAACCTGGCTGGTGTTCCCTGGGCTGAAGACATTCCAGGAGCTGTGTGTCAAGCTCTTGTCCCTGGGCCATCCAGCAATCAGCATTTGTGTGGGAAGTTAGCCCTGGATCTGCCCTTAGCCCCCTCAGTCAGGAAAATGCATTTATCATGCATAAATCTCAGGTAGTCGACTGGTTTCTGTACATGTCAAATATTAATTATTAATTCAGACATTCCTTTGAAATGAATTTGCTTAAAAATTAACTTCTGGAGTCATTCTGTGGCTGAAAGGATGCATGGAAGTAGCTTAATGTTTAAAGCTGTTTCCCTGCCAGTATTTTTAGGGTCATGTTACAGGGTGATTGTCCAAGGCTGTGTCTAGACTTTCCTGATCAGATAAGATGTGAGTAAAACATGTGTAAGTTAATGTGTACTAAAAATAAAAGGTAGATAAGGCACACTGACCTCAGGGGTTTGTCTGGCAGCCTCTCTGGAGAGCTGTGGATTTTCCATCCCTGGAGGTGTTCAGGGGCAGCTTGGAATATTGAATATTGCAGGGTGAAAGTTACCCCTGGGACACACAGACCCTGCAGGCCTGAAGGTACCTTGTAGTGCCCAGAGGTTCCTTTTGGGGGAAACAAGAGCATTTGAACATTTCACTGGACATTTCAGCCCTTTCACAACGTTCATGTGAGCTCTGGGATCTCCCCTCACTTCCTGTGGAAATCTTCTCATTTCCATATTGATCTGATAGCTGGGCTTTGTGGGGGCCTCTGAGTGTTCAAATGACCTGGGAAATCTGATTTATGGAACAAAACCGCTTTATTTTCCAAGGATCAGAGGGACACAGAGGGATAAAGGTGTCCCTTCCTTGGGTGTCCCTCTGAGCCCTGGTTTTTCTGGAGCTGGGAGAGGATTTTGGGGAGATGTAGTCCTGTCTTTGTGTGGTGTTGGTCCCTTTCTGGGAGAACACTGCTGGTGCTGCTGGTGTTGCAGCAGGAGCACCTTTGGTGTCATCCAGTGGCACAGCTCCACAGGGAGGTGGTGAGGGAGGGAATGTTTGCCTGGGATTCCAGCCTGGGACAGTGCAAGCTGTGGGATGGGATTTAAGGTCCCTTTCCACCCAAACCCTTCCAGGATTCCATCATGGATCACTCAAGGGCTGTGCTTTGATAACCAAGTTACCAGTTCCTCTGGTGGCTGGATTCAGGTATTTTCCAACATTTGTGCAATTTAAAGGCATCTGAAGCCTTTTGAGAAATCCCTTTGCTAGGATCTGTTATCTGCTCCAGGGAAACATCTGGCAGCTTTGGCTTTGCTTTATTTCCCACCACCCCCAAGCCTGTGTTTGGTGAATTTGCAATGCTGTAAGTACAATTTGGGTACAAGGAAGCAGAGTTTTCACTCCTGGAGCTGGGATGGGAACAGCTGAGAGAAGCTGTACAGTCATGGCAGTGTTGGAATTTACTCCTGCATATGTTGCTTTATCTGTGTGGAAAAATGGAATGAAAGTTTATCCTGTACCAGCTCCTAAGCAGAAAATTCCCTCTATCCCAGCTGAAACCAGGCTGTGGTGATTTGTACAAGGAGTATTCCATTATGGACTGAAGGATCCGTGGCTGGAATGATGTTTGCAGGATGTGGGAATGCCAAGGTCTCACATCTTTTATCCCAACTTGTAATAACCTGGAATAAACACTTCAGCATTTTCCTGCTCTTCTTTTCCTCCTGTGTCCCTTAGAAGGGAGAGCAGAGTACAGCCTGGGAATGATTTAAATCACTGATTTTAGTAATTAAATCAGAAATTTATTTAAAGCATGGCCTTTTCTTTGTTAAATAGTGGTATTACTGAGATTTTCTCCCTACCTACCTGTAGCCAGTTGTCAATAAAAGCTGCTGGTGTTGCCAGGCACAGTTTTAGACTGAATCTAGAATGTGTGGTTTGCAAGAAACTGTTCCATTCTGGGATGTTGTCTATTTAAACACTTCCCTATCTAAAGCACATAATTCAAAACATCAATGTTTAATTTTTTAAATTTAATTTTTAAAATAGTGCAATTCTCTACCAGTTTATTTTGTTGGGGTTTTTTTACCCCTTTCAGTGTGAGTAGTTTTAAGCTGTATTTCAGTGGGACCTGCAAAACACTTAAAAAGCTTTCTAATGCTTCAACTATTTGAATATTAGGTAAGTGGGAAAATAAAACTTGTGTTACTCCTTCTGCATATGTTGCTTTATCTGTATGGAAAAATGGAATGAAAGTTTTTCCTGTACCAGCTCCTAAGCAGAAAATTCCCTCTATCCCAGCTGAAACCAGGCTGTGGTGATTTGTACAAGGAGTATTCCATTATGGACTGAAGGATCCGTGGCTGGAATGATGTTTGTAAATGTTTGTAACTGTGCTGTTTGCACAGAGCAGGGCTGTGCTTTCACTTCACCCCCAGTTTATTTTGCTTTTCCCCCCAGCTGGCTGCAGGCAGTGATTTCCTTCAGTCCCCGAAGCTGTCCCAGGGAAGCCCAGGCACTGAGGAGCTGCTTTTCAGCAGGAGCAGAGCTTCCAGAACTTCATTCCAGCCCAGTGTGGAGCTGAACTTGGAGCACTCTGCCCTTGGTGCTGGTGAGTGGGGCACAGGGACGTGCTGCAGCTGCCAAGGCAAGGCAGATTTCAGTGTTTCAGCAGCCACAAGAATCTGGAAAGCCTGGGCAAGACCAGACCTGAGTGGCTGTGGCCCCGTGGCCCTGGGCTCTGTCCTTGTCCCCTTTGGGGAACCCTGGCCTTGCCAAGCTTGCTCCCTTGCTGTGGTTTGGGTTTTAAGGTGTTTGCTGCCCTTCATTGTCACATACTCAAAGGGGGGATTGTTCCAGGGGGTTCTTTTGCCCCCCTGCAATTCCCAGCTGGAGCAGTGCCCTGGAAAGGCAGCCAGTCCTTTTCCCTTTTTCCCTCTGAGCTGCTTTATGAGGTTGCTTGGAGACTCTGGAATTAAGTACTTGGAGTGCATTTGAGTCTCACACTCAGAGCTCCACAGAGCCTGCATTCCCTATGAAATATTATTGGATATTCTGTGTTGGGGCACCATGTGTGAAGTACTGATTTGGTTCTTTGTGTTCTCTTTTGGAAGGTGCTCTGGGCTCCCATCAGCCCCAGATTTCAGGGAAATGTGGGACACCTGGATACCCACAGGCACGTGGGAAGAGTGGCAGTGTGGGCTCTGATTTGCAGTTTTTGGGATTGAATAACTGTCAGCAGGACAAAGGTAGGTGGCTTCTGCCAGTGGCCTAAGGCAGGCGTGTCACCTGGGAGTTGTCTCTCTGTTCCTTGGCTTCCCTAAGAGATGGAAAGTGTTATGAAAGGTTGTTCAGTCCCACTCCAGAGGGCTCCTCCTGCCTGTGTGATTTAATTTGTGGTTGTTAATTTACAGCCCCCCCTTTGATCTCTGGCTGTGTCAGGGTATTAGAGAAAAGGTGCTGCTGTGGGAGGATCACAGCAGTGTTTGATCTACTTGCATCACTCTTTTTTTTAAATATAGTGCTCTATATAAACATGCCTGAGAAATTGGTTTAAGGCTTAAACTCACATTTGGAGGGGAATACAATTTGCAGAATGAAGTTGGTTGATTTGTCTGCTTGCTTGGGCAAAACCTTCAGGCTCTGACTGCCTAGTGGTGCATTATTTCATGGAAAACTATTTTTATGGTGCATTTTTGCACTGGAAATCATTCTTATGGTGTATTATTTCATGATAAATTCTTATTACAAGACCCAGTTACCACAAGCACTGTTCTTTTTTCCTTTGCTCAGTTTGTTCCAGCCTCAGTTTTTCCAGCAAGACCCAGAGAAGTTTTTGCACTCAGGCAGAGCCCACCATGTCCTTCCAAGGTCCCAGTGCCAGCCAGGGCACCTTGATCCTGCCCTCCTTCCCCCTGTCATCCCCCAGGAACAGCCCCAAGCACCTCTCCTCTCCTGCTGCCTCTCCAGGGAAGTCCCAGGAGGATCCCAGGAGCCTCTCCAGCTCCTGGCCTCTCCAAAGCTTCGAGGGGCTGCCTAAGCCTGCTTGCCAGAAGCAGCTGCTCAGCCAAAAGCCAGGAGACAACACAGGTGGGAATGTTCTCAGTGTGGTAAAAAGGGATTTGGGGGTTGTGTTTGAGGGATTTTTCAGTGGTCAGGAAATCCACAGTGGCAGGTGAGAGGGAATTGGGCAGTGCCCCAGGTGCAGTTAGGAATGGGAGGGATTTATTGATTTATTGATTTATTTACTTATGGCTTCACTGCTCACACCCCTGCAGGCTCCTCCTCAAAAGTGAAGCCTTTGGATTTGTCATGAAGCAAAATATGTTACAGCTCTGCTTTTCATAATGTCTCAGGGAAAGGTCTCTCTTCCAGCTAATAAACCGCAAAATGGAGCACTTTTAGGGAAAGTACAGAAATACCTGTTACTGTTCATACCCTAATTAATCCAAGTGCAAGAAAAGCCTTACTCAGTGCATTTTGCATTTTTGCCTCTTCGTTTGAGTCATGGAGTCCCAGAATGGTTTGGGTTGGAAGAGAATTTAAAACTCACCCAGTTCCAACCCCCTGGGTAAAAATACCTTTACTCTCTGTTTAGGTTAAACTGCTTCCTCATCACTCGGGAGGTTTCTGAAACAAAGTAACAGTTTCCACACAAAATTTTGCTCTGATGAAAGAAATCTGTTTGAAATTTCACATTCACTGAGACCCATATTTTTGTGCATATATAGAAAATTTCCAGCTGAATGCTTTGGGAATTTCCTGCCCCTGGAATGTGACTGTGCCTTGTAGATGTATTTATCGCTTGCTTTATTATTGTATTTATTATTTGTTATTGTGTTTATTATTTGTTATTGTATATGTTTTGCATATGCATTTTGATTTTTTTCTGGTTCTTTGGAGTATCCTTGTTGTTATAGCAGCTTCCATGGAAGTTTGGGGATGTGTGTTTTTCTCTTAATGAAGAAAGTTAATTACTTTTTAAAGGGACTAAGGGCATGTTAATGGACTTTGATGATCCTTGTGTGTCCCTTCCAGCTGAGGATATTTTGATTCTATGTTGGTGTGCACATGCATGAAACACTCATTTACATTTTCCTAAAGGAAGGAGACACTAAAAGTGGAATAAAAACTGCACAAGTGTGTTTTCAACACTCATTCTGTGGCAGGTTGTAGATACAGAAGTGAGAGCTGAATTTGTCCTGGCGCTGTCCCTGACAGTCCCTGTGTGTTCCAGGGGACAGCCCTCTGGAGAAGCATTCCCTGCAGCTGGAGAAGCATTCCCTGCAGCTGGAGAAGCCCCCTTCCCTGCAGCTGGAGAAGCCCCCTTCCCTGCAGCTNACCCCCCTCCCCTGCCGCTGGGGAAGCCCCCTTCCCTGCAGCTGGAGAAGCCCCCCCTGCAGCTGGAGAAGCCCCCCCTGCAGCTGAGGGCTGCCCTGGGCAGAGCCCAGGGGCTGCGGGGGGCCCGGCCCGTGCCCCCCATCCCACGCCTGCCCAGCCCCCGGGAGCCCCCTGGCAGCAGGGAGGGCACGGGGCTGGCAGCAGGGCTGGCTGAGCTGCACCTGGAGCCTGAGGAGCTGGACCAAGAAGAGGTGGGTGAAATGTGGTGAATGCACTTTTAACAGTTCCCTGGAAGGGTTCAGCGGTTTGGAGCACCCTGGGGTGGTGGGAGGGGTCCCCACCCTTGGAACAAGGAGAGCTTCAAGGTCCCTTCCATCCCAAACCAGTCTGGGATTCTGGTTTTGCCTTTCTGTCTGTACCTTCCATCCTCTGGTTCCCCCTGAAAGGAACTTGAGGTGTTAAACAAGAGGAAGAATTTCTAACGTGGAAAATATTCAGCAAAAAGAGGGGAGAATGCTGCAGCATGACTCTAATAATTATAGATTTTTCTGCTTATTTGAGTAGGATCTCTGCTTGCTGGGCACTGCTTGCATGATTTAGAGGAGGTTTAGATGGGATGTTGGAAAGGAATTCCTGCCTGGGAGGGTCTGGGATGAATTCCCAGAGCAGCTGTGGCTGCCCCTGGATCCCTGGCAGTGCCCAAGGCCAGGCTGGACACTGGGGCTGGGAGCAGCCTGGGACAGTGGGAGGTGTCCCTGCCATGGCAGGGGTGGGATGGGATGATCCTTAAGGTCCTTTCCAAGCCATTCCATGGTTCCTAGGATGTGCAGATTTGCTGGGAGAAGCCTGAGGTCCCACTGTGTGTGCTGGCAGCCATCAAACCCCCCCTTTAATCCACTAAAAAGCACAGAGCAGCCGGGGGGGTTTAGCAGGAATCTGTCCCTGTGCTCTGGAGAGGGAAGCTGGGATACAGCACTGCTGGGAAGTTGGATTGCTCACAGGATAATTACTCTTGTGAAATAAAACAGGCAGCACTGACACAACCAGAGGACACAGCCTCAAGCTGCACCAAGGGAAATTTAGGTTGGATATTAGGAAAAAGTTTTTACTGAAAGAGTGATAAAGTTCTGGAATGTTCTGCCCGGGGAGGTGCTGGAGTCACCATCCCTGGGTGTGTTTAACAAAGCCTGGATGTGGCACTGGGTGCCAGGGTTTGGGTGAGGTGTTGGGGCTGGGTTGGACTCCATGATCTTGGAGGTCTCTTCCAGCCCAGTGATCCTGTGTGAAACAGGAGAGGGATCATTATAATCCCACAGAAACCTGTGAGTGCTGATCACACTGCCCAGCAGGGCCCTGTGCACCCCATGGACTGAGCTGAAATCTCATTTTTATTTAGCTGAGGAAAGCATTTTCCCTCTGCAGTGAGAGCCCCCTGTGATTTTTCCCCGCTGTGCAGATGCAGAATTCCCTGCGGTCCCTGCGGAACAGCGCAGCCAAGAAGAGGGCAAAGCTGAGCAGCAGCATCGCCGACCTGGAGAGCCCCGACTCGGCCGTGAAACTGGAATTTTCCGGGGACTGCCCCTCCCAGGGCTCCTCCCCCGGCGCCGCCTCCACCGCCGAGAGCGGAATTTCCAGCCAGGAATCCCTGGGCTCCCCCGTGGCCACGCTGCCCCCCAGGAGGAGAGTGATGTGAGTGTCACTTGGTGTCACCTCAGCCTGGAAATCCCCACACAGCCTTAGTGAAATCATGATATTAACTGCTGCGTGTTTTATATAGCATTGCCTTGCTTAATAGCCTGAATTTTCTATGTGAATTATGTTCCTCTCTAAAAAGACAAGAGCTGCTTAATGACATTATTCTGTTTTTTTGTGGCTTCTAACATGAAGCTGCAGGAGGCCAGGGCAGGGGGGCAGTGCCAGGGGCAGTAAATATTTGATAAAGACGTTCCCTGGCACAGCAGGAACATGACCAGAGCTGAACAGGGGAGTGAGAAGGACAAGAGTGAAGAGGGAGGATGAGGTTGGGTTATTACAGCCTGGAAATTGAATTGGGTTTGTTCAGAAGAGGAAGACAATGCAGATGTTTCTTATTGTGGATCAAGAGCTGGTTCCATTTATTCCTGAGAGATAATTGTGAATTTAAAATGCTTTCCCAGAGCTCTTCTAAATAGAAGTTGGGTGGTGACAAATGCTGCTCTGACTATAAAGGGCAGCAACCCAGTTGGTTATGAGCAGTATAAACTATTGTTTCATGAAATAAAAAGAGTTTTGAGGAATTTTGCAAAATTTCCAGTCCAAAATCTCCTCTGCTCTCAGAGCCCATGATGAAGCTCTTTGTAACTCTGTTCTGAAGATATTTTTGTGTGTACTAAAAGCATCTTTTATAGACTCGCTGAATCCCAGAGTGGTTTGGGTTGGAAGGGACCTGAAAAATCACCTAATTCCAACCTGCCATGAGCAGGGAACCTTCCATGTAACTGACATAGAGCTGCATTAACAACAGAAAGTAAAATAGGGAATGTATAAAGGAAACGGTTTGAGGCAGAAGGAGCCTGGAATGATTCACAAACAGAAGGTTTTCAGTTGTGCAGCCCAGAACTAATTTATATTCACATCCCTTCCTCGTGTGCATTAGTGCTGAATCACATTATTGAAAATAATCTTTAAAATCCCACATGCAAATGCTGGCATCCTTCAGAAGTCAAGGCTGTGGAGCCCTGGCTGTGCTGGTTTGGGCTAAGCCATGCTCTGTACAACATTGCCATGTCCATTATCCAGTGCTTGGGATTCTACTGGATACTCAGCCAGAGGAGTTCTGAGCAGGCAGGGAGAGAGGGGACACCTGGCAGTCACCCTGAGCTGGGAGAAGTGACAGGGTCCATCCCAGGTGACACTGAAAGCCTTGGAATGCTCAGAAAAACGCCAGGGAGTTCAGCTCAGGGGTTTGTGAGCACTGGCACAAACTGGCATTGTCTGTTCACAAAATCTGTGGCTGGGCACCAGGAATGGGGGTTATGGGGTGTTTGCTTTGGGAAGGGTGTGGTTTATCTGCTGATAAACTGCCATGGGTGATGGGAGCTGGATGCAGGAATTAGGGACATCCCTGCAGCGTGGGCCTTCCCTTGGAGCTTAAAAGAGTCTTTAGCTGTGGGTATTGCCCTGGCTCTGGGTTCCATCATCTTTCATATCCAGAGAAGCATTTGAAATTTAAAATAATTTAAAAGTTGTTCTTGTAGATAAGAGCATTTTCCTGGTGAGTGTCTCTGCTGGACACTGAGCTGGGAACAGCTCATCCCTCTTGTGGCAGGAGGATTTGGTCACTCTCCTTGGCCAGGTTGGAACCAGCATCATCAATCCCCAGGGCAAATAATTCCTTACTTTATTGGTGTATCCTAACCTTAGTCCTAGTGTAAGGTTTCCTCATGAGGGTTTTCTTTAGGGTGCTCTTCATAACGGACCTGCTCATCAAGTAATTCCCACTGAATTCTGTTCCTGCTCAGTGTGAACGTTTGTGGGAATACTGGAAGTAGTTTTGCCATGGAGAAACTGAAATCTGTTGTTGTTTTCGGCTGGGCTTTGACCCTTGTGGAGAATTGCACCTCTAAAATGTGTTTATCTGAACAGGTCAGACACTTTTCCAGCACTTGGCAGCAAGTCCCACCCTGCAAAAGTATCTCCAGCAAGGCCCAGAGACACAGAGGGGGCAGAGCATCTCCCCAGCACAGGTATGCTCCTCTCAGTACTCACCTGAGGGACCAGAGTGCCCCTTGGTGTGGGCAGTGAGCCCACATCCCTCAGCACTTAACAAAGGGAACTTGCAGCTGCCCTGGGGCCAAACTGGGGTTTGAGGGTGCTCAGGTGAGGAGTTCCAGGCTTGCAAGCAGCTCATTTCCTGTGGGAATTGAGGTGAAGTGCTGCTGGTGTCTTTCACCCTCCCAGGGCAGGGACCAAGTGTGTGGGATTATTTGTGTTTAATCGGTTTTGGTTCTACTGGGTGGAGGGAAGGAGCTGAGGGAGCTGTGTCCACAGGCTGTCCCTCCATCCCTTGTCCCCAGTCCCCCTCCAGCTCTCCTGGAGCCCCTTCAGGCCCTGCAAGGGGCTCTGAGCTCTCCCTGGAGCTTCTCCTCTCCAGGGGAACATTCCCAGCCTGGCTCCAGGCTCGTGTCAGTGGGGTGTGAACATCCTTCAAATGGATATTCAACAGATCCTGCTGGCTTCAGTAACCTGACAATACCCTAGTTCAGGAAAGGGATCAATTCAGATGTGGAGTGACATTTTAGGAGGATGAAACACATCCCAAAGCATAACTAACAAGATTTACAGTGAGTGCTCTTTGTGCTTTCAGGCCCTGCAGAGTCAGTGCCTGGTTTTGCTCCAAAGAACGAGCTGGGCTTCTCATCTGGAGATGTTGTTGTTGTTGGCAAAGGTACTGCAGACCCAAAATCATCCCCTGTGTCTCTTTGAGTTATGAAATGAGTGAAAATGTACCTTTGTAGGGTGGGAAAAGAAAAAATAGATCTGCACCATGCTTTAGATTGTTCACAATCCCCAGTTCAATGGGAATACAAAGAATTATGTTTGAAAGTGTTGCAGTTCCTGGAATGAGGTGGTTTGATGTCCCTTCCATCCCAAAGCAGTCTGTGACCCCGTGTTCTGCCCTCCAGGAGTTTTTGGGAGCCCTCCTGCCCCAGCTGGCAGGCAGTCCATGGCCTGTGTGGCCAATGGGGATGCCCAGGCTGCCAGGGAGGGAGCTGAGCCAGCCCCAGGGAGAAGCTTCCAGCAGAACAGCACTTCCCATCCCTGTTCCCTTGCAGGCAGTGAAGGAGAGGTAAGAGCTGCTCAGCCTGGTGCTGTGGGGTGAATCCAGCCCTGCTCAGTCACAGTCTGTGTTGGGGCAGCAGGAGTTTGATTGGAACAGCCAAAGCCATCGAGCTGCTGCTCCTGATTTTCCTTTTGGTGCCACCTGGATGGCAAAGGGATGTGCCAGGAGCTTCCCACCATGCTCAGAGCCCTGGAGAAGGGCTGCAGGAAGGAGTGGAGCTGGGCAGTGCCCTCCCTGACTCCCACAGCACATGCAGATTGGAAGGAGGGCTTGCCTGCCTTGGATCAGGTCTTGCTTTCCCCAAGGATTAATTAATCCAGCTCCAATCAGAAGTTTTTCTTAAAAGCCTTCCTGAGTATTTGTCCATAATCTGGTTTCTGAGGAGTGGTGCTGTTTGTTAAATGCTATTTAAAAATGTAAATGGAGCAAGATTTATCTGAGTGAAGTGTGATACAAAGTAAAAAACACTGACAGAAACTCTTTCTGCAAGCCTTTAAAATAACATTGAAGAATACTAAAACTTGAAGTTAATGATTAACAGTGTCTTAATTTTCTGATTTCCACTGAAGATGTGAACCCTTGGAGAGATCAAATTCAAAGGAGTAAATGGATTAAATTTATTAAACTGAATTTAAATTTAACTGGATTAAATTTATTTGCTGAGTTTTCTTGAGGCACAAAAAGTGTCATAAACACAGGAGAGAGAAGGGTCAGATCAGAGAAAATCCTGGTTTTCCATGCTGACCTTGGCCAGCATCAGGAACTGGGGAATCAGTTCTGGGGTAACTTACACTTGATTTTTTTGCAGGTAAAAGTGACCTTGTCAAAATCTGCTCAGGAGAAACTGAGGAGGAAGAGGAAAGAAGACAAAGAGCACAACCATAAAGAGCAGCAGGAAGGCAAAGACTTGGAAGGGAAGGAAGAATTCCCTTGGGAAAGGATTAGACTGAGTATGAGTGAACCAGAGAAACTCACAGCAGAAAGTGAGGATGAGGGTTTGTCTTAAATGAATATTCCCTGGTCAATGCTGCTGAAATGGAAATTAGGGCTGGTAATACTGGGTTTTAACTTGGTTCTGATTGGTTTTATTGTAGTTTGGACATTGCCTTCTTTCCTAGGGTTTAGTCTCTGTGGGGATTTATTGACATCGCCAAGAAATGGATCTTTGTCCTTAGAAAACGTGGCCTTGAACCCTTCCCTGAAAAGAACATCCAGTTTGAAGAGGTCAAAGTGTTCATCCTTGCTAGATTCTGGTAAGCTGGGACAGTAAACTCATAAAATATTTGGGTAGGTGGAGTGGGATAGTTTCAAAATACAATTTATTTGTGCAGAGGACAGTCCTGAGGTGCTCTGGAAGATCAGTGCTGTGGGGCTGGGGCTGGAGGGGATTGAATTCCTCATTGGGGAGCCAGTTGATCATTTTTCATCTAGAATCTGTTAGGGAGATTCATGAAACATCAGAGGGTTTTAGTTTGATCAGGAGCTGAAATGATACAATGCATTAACAGCAAACTGACTCCCTCCTGTCCCCAAAACTCCTTTTCTGGGTACATTTTGCACTAAATTGCCTTTAAAATAAGCAGTAGAAAAATGTTAAGAGTAGAAGCTCCTACTGATGGTCCTCAAAGGTGACCAGAATTTCTCAAGTGTCTCTTCAAGGTTTATGATGTTATTAGCACACTGTGCATCTGTTTTTACATTAAACAAGCACTACCTTTGTGTTTGTGACTCTTAAAAGTGAAGGTTGTGTGCAAAATTGAATTTACATGAATGGAACTCTGATNTTATACACATAATGTACATGTCATTATTATAATATATTGTACAGAATGTGGAAAACATGAAAGCTAAAACTGAAGGCATCAGGGGAAGGGGTCCGTGCCCATGGCAGGGGTGCCACCAGATGGGATTTAAGCTCCTTCCCACCACACCCACGGTGGGGCTGGCACTCAGTGCCTCCCGTGTTGTCCCTGCCGTGCTCTGACATGTGTCCCTGTCCCCAGAGGAGCCGTGGCAGCACTCAGTGCCTCATGTGTTGTCCCTGCCGTGCTCTGACATGTGTCCCTGTCCCCAGAGGAGCCGTGGCAGCACTCAGTGCCTCCCGTGTTGTCCCTGCCGTGCTCTGACATGTGTCCCTGTCCCCAGAGGAGCCGAGCCCCGCGGCGCGGGGCCGCTGCCGGGAGCCGCCGAGCCCCGAGGTGCTGGACCCCGCCGAGCTGCTGCCGTTCCCCCGGCCCGAGCCCGCCCTGGCCGAGGCGCTGGCGCTGCTGGCTGACCACGACTGGTGCGTGCAGGGGGGACAGGGCACGGGGAGGGCTCTGCGATGGCAAACGCTGCCGGGGGGCTGCGAGGGACAGAGGGGAAAATGGGATTAAAGGGGGGTTGGAAATTAGGGCTGGGAACTGCGCCTTCAGAGACTTGGAGAGTCTGAGTTTGAGGGCTGGAGAGGCCCCACCAACGCCTTCCTGGTGCTGTGTGTGGGGTTAGCAGCTCCTTTAGGTGCTGTGTGTGGAATTAGGAGCCCAGCCTTGGTGCTGTGTGTGGAGTTAGCAGCTCCTCCTTGGGGCTCTGTGTGGAATAAAAGCATCTCTTTGGTGCTTCCTGACTTGGGATGTGCTTACAGAGCTGCTGCCTTCAGTCTGGGGAAGGAAACATGCTTTAATTGCCACTGGTGCCAGCTGGGAGCAGAACTGTGGGGCTCTGTTGGAACAGTCCCACAGGAAAAGACAGATTGCTTGGAAAGAGTTTCCTGCATTATTTCTTGGCTGGCAGGGTGGGCAGGCCCTGGCACAGGGTCCCAGAGCAGCTGTGGCTGGCCCTGGATCCCTGGCAGTGCCCAAGGCCAGGCTGGACACGGGGGCTGGGAGCAGCCTGGGACAGTGGGAGGTGTCCCTGCCATGGCAGGGGTGGCACTGGCTGGGATTTAAGGTCATTTTGAACCCAAACCATTCTGGGATTATTTCTCATTGCTTTATTTTACTATCTAATTTGTTTGCTATTTGATTCCTTAGAATTCCACACTTGAATATTTTAATGAAACTTTACAAATGGATGGAATTTAAATATTATTTTTTCACACAGGGAGAAGAAAATTGAAGGTCTGAACTTTGTCAGGTGCTTGTCTGCCTACCATGCCCCTATTCTGACTGCAAAGCTCCACGAAACAACTCTGGCTGTGGCTCAAGAGGTTAAATTTCCTATCAGAATATTCCACTGGCTCTCTGTGTGTATATATGTATTTTATAGCTCTCTGAAGTGATTTATGCTCACCTCTGGTGAGTTGTCCTCAACTGGGCAGTCTCAAGGATGATTTGAGACTCAGAGGCTGAGAAAAAATTTTAACTTTATAACATTTTTATGAGTGTGTATTTTAATTCTCACCCATTGTGAATCGAGTTAGAAATGTGTTTCTCAGTTGCTTGTAATGTTACTTAAAAATGACAAAGGGCAAACATGAATATTTATTTTAAAGTCTCTCTGATAAACATTATTCATTGTTTTTTGGGTTTTTCCTGTGTGCAGGTCAAGAATTTACGCTCAGGTGTTTCTCGAGCTGCTGTGGTCTGTTTAGGGGATTTGTTCACCCACCTGAAAAAGAGCATGGATCAAGAACTAGATAATGCAGTAAAAGTCCTTTTGCACAAAGCTGGGGAATCCAACACTTTTATAAGGGAAGAGGTAGACAAGGCACTGAAGGCCATGGTTAATAATGTGACTCCAGCACGTGCACTTTGTTCTCTTATAAATGGAGGGCAAAGGTAATTCCTACAAAGACTTTATAAAGAATATTGTGAATAGAGTAAATTTATCAAATGTAGGCTTTTTAACATCAAATCTGAGTACAGTAGACAGAAATTTGAAAATCCAGTAAATCAGCTGTGCTAAACCTCTACCCAGGGCAATGTTTGTTGGCATAAATGGAATTAAAGCCCCTCTGTTCCTTTCTGTGCATTATGTAAGAGGTTGATTTTGGAGCTTGGTGTATTTTCTGGCTGTTTTGCACCACTTCAGTGATTTTATTTGCTGTTACTGTGAATTCTTGGGGAGCTGCTGTTTTGCTTTGCCTGGTAAAGCTGACATAATGTTCTTTCTTTTCCTCCTTTGCTCTGCAGTCAATTCCTGCCTTGGCCAGTTTTCAGCACCCCTCTTTATTTAGAAAACTGATTTATAACTTACAGCTCTCTAGCTGCATCTATCTTGCTTGATTCCTCCTCTCTAGTCTGAGCCTTTATGTCTGCATTTTAATTTATTCTCAGTGCTGGTGGCCATTCTTTCCTGGAGTTAATTCCCTCCTTTCCCTGGCCCTGCTCAGTCTGTTTTCCTTTTCCATCCTCGTTCACTGCTCACCACATCTGAGCTGGCTGCATCCCCTGGTGCTTCCTCTCTTCTCTGCCACCCCCTGGTGACATTTCCCAGGCTCCATTTCCCTTCATGACACGTTTCAGGTGCTCCATTCCAAATCTCCCCACAGATTCCCTGCACAGCTCCAATCCTCAGAGTGTCTTGATTCCAAATGTTCTCTTTTGTCCCCTGGGAAGCTGGTTGTTGTGGGATACATGGATTCTGCCTCCTGACAGCTCTACTGCAGTTTCCTGCTCTTTAAACTGAAAGGCAAAAATCAGCCTTGGGATTTCCATTCTTTATGAATTAGTGGCATTCAAATTGACTTGGGATGGATGCCCCACCCCTGGAAGTGTCCAAGGCCAGGCTGGACAGGGCTTGGAGCA
Source organism: Leptocoma aspasia (assembly GCA_013399835.1). Lineage (NCBI taxonomy): Eukaryota > Metazoa > Chordata > Aves > Passeriformes > Nectariniidae > Leptocoma > Leptocoma aspasia. Next base: position 84,034 of record VXAX01001310.1, on the reverse strand, counting down.
ACCTGGCATAGTGGAAAGTCTCCCTGCCCATGGATTTGTGGTCCCTCCCAGCCAAAACCAGGCTGATGCCATGATTTTGTGAATTTAGGAGCAGCAGGCAGTACCTGCCCATGGCTTTCATTCAGCAGCAAGGGGAAATGCCCTGTTTGGGTTCTCCCTTCCTGGCCCTCCTGGTCAGAACTGTCCCTGCCAGACCTCCCCACCTTCCCTGGCAGATCCAAACTCACCTGCTGAGGGGCTTTCTGGGGGGATTTGCCCCCTCCAGTTGGTGAGTTTGTATAGGTTTTCTGCTATCTAAAGGCATCAGAATTGAGCTGTGGGGCTGAATACAGCATTTGGGCACAGATTAATCTGGTCACAGCACAGACTTTCCTAACTCATGGACTACAGGATGTTTTTAATGGGTAACACATCAGAGCATGGCCTAAAGGTGCAGCTTTTGTAGGCCTGGCTTCAGGAAGCTCTGGCCATGTCAGCAGGAAAGCTCCTGGAGCACAGGGCAGCTCCAGAGGCTGTGACCAGGAATATGGAATTACCCTTCAAGGGAGAAATTTCTGTCTCAGTAGGAAGTGAAAAGGGTTGTTTAGCACAAGTGCAGTTCCACAAGGGATGTTCTCTCTAAGTTGGGCTGAGTTGCTTAAATTCACCACGACATAATTCTTCAAATGTGGTGTCACTTAAAATTCATGAGATCTCTTTAAATGTACCTGGTTTCTGCTCAGCTCCTTTCAAGCCCACTGTGATCATGGCTTTAATGCTGGCAATCCTGACTAGACAGAAATAGTGATTATTCATCAGCTCCAAAGTTGGGTTTGACTTTACCAACAAGAATAATTCCAGTGGGAGGTGTCCCAGCCCATGGCAGGGGTTGGAACAAGATGGGCTTTAACTTCCCTTCCCAAACCAGTCTGGGATTCTGTGAGTATATTCATGACCCAAGAGCATGATTCCAGGGATGGAGCTGAGTGATTTTACTTCAGGAATTTTAAGATCCTGTTTCTTCTCCATATGCACTGTGTTTAAGGTGTTGTGTGCACACAAATGTTTCAGGGGCTTGTTTGCTTCATGGAGTGAGGTGTGTCAGCCTCACAATTCTTGTTTTCTCCTTGAAAGTGCAGCAGGAGTTACAAATAGTCCTCAAAGTAGCATTTTTAATCCAAATATAAAATTGCAGACGTTAGAGTTTGCAGGATTTTGTTCCTGAACACAAGGAGGATCAGCAGGGTATCAGGATTTAGATAAAAGGGTCATTTGCTGCATGAGTTTGAAAGCTGATTCTGGCTGTTCTCTCCTTTGCATCAGCACAGGTGTTTATTTTGTACAAAGCAGGGATCAGGAGGCTCCTGCAGGATCTTTAGAAGCCAACTGAACACTGCTTTAGTCAATTTTACAGTGATATCAAGGGCCCAGGATGTGTCTCTGAGCACAGGGACTGGTTTTTTGTAGAGCTCATTGAAAGAGCAGTCATATGCTTTGTAAAATAAAATCATTTGAAGGACACCTAGAACTGAGATTCTAAAAGCTCCGTGCCTGTATCCAACAAGAATAATTGCAGTGGAAGGTGTCCCTGCCCATTGCAGGATGGGCCTGGAGCTCCCTCCCAGCCCAAGCGGCCAGGATGCCGTGGTTGCAGGGCTTTGCTGTCTGAACATATTATAAGTTTCCCTGCATTCAGGCCTGCAAAAGAATTCTTCCCATAAAAAATATCTTTTACTGTCTTTTTTACTCTGTACAAGTTTCTATAAACAAAGTCTCTGAGCTGTGTTCAAGGACACAGATGGTTTCTCTGCCTGTCTCCTGATAATAGGAGATGGGGGTTTTTCTTCTTTCAAGCTATGAGGTGAAAAGTTGTTATCTCTGATTGTGTAAGCTATTCTAAGATCCCTTGGACGGAGCTGGAGGCAGCAGCTTCTAATGCTCCAGACTAGGCAAATAATAACCCAATTCTTTTATGAATTCTTTGTATTATAGAGTCATATTAATAAATCATATTTAACCTTCTAAAATTATTACAAAAGTCCTTTGTCACCGCAAAGACCGCAACAACAGGGCTGTGCTGGGCAGGGGGGTGGGAGCTGTGAGCAGCCCTGCAGGGCTGTCCCTCAGGCCTGTTTCCCTCCCCAGCCACCTGCACTCGGCCGTGAGGAGATGCACAGCGCAGCACCTGGGCGAGCTGCTGGAGCGCGTGGGCCCCGAGCGCGCGCTGGCCGGCCCCAGGCCCGCGGCCGAGCGCCTGCTCCCCGCCATCGCCAGGTTTGCCCAGGACAGCTCCCAGCAAACACGGTGAGTAGCCCTGGGGACAGCTGCTCTGTGCCCTCGGGACAGCGACGTTCCAGAGGGAACAGACCTCGGGGAGCAGTGTGGCTGTTGTCACATTAACCAAAGGGACGGGCCGCGATAGGCCTAAGGATGGTTTATTGTCGCACTATCGTGGTTTATTGTTGCACTGTCATGGTTTATGCAACACTAAACGCAGAGACAGCACAGTCACACTGGAGAGAAGGCAAGGAAGAAGAAAGTTTATTTTGGTTTTCACATTATATAGAGTTTTGGAAACGACCGTCGATTGGAAGGTGAAGTTATCACCTCTCCAACCACACTGGTCAATGACAAAGTCCATCAAATCTTTCTCCTCCCAGGAGAAAGAATGAAAAATAGAAGGATAGTTAGAAAAACGTGTATATTTACAAAAACAGTGTGAGAAACTCTATCACAAGAATGAAAACATCAGAAAGCTGAAAAAATGAGAGTGACAGTTTATTGCTCAGATAACATCAGTCTCAGAGGTGGGAGATTTATGAGACAGCAAGCAGTCAGCCGTAGCCCAAGATGGTCACAGGTTCTTCTTTACAAGGCAATATATAACTTTCTCACCCAATAGATAGTTGCCATGAGAGTTTATTTTGCTTTTCTGACCTATCACCTTTACCTCTTTCTACTGCAATGTGGATACTTGTGTCCAGTGTGCTGCCACTAGACATACACACATATACTTCTATTATAACGCCTAAACTCTCAGCTTATTCTATACAGTCACATTACTACATTACTGCACAATAAAACTCTTCATCATCTTATCTAATACAGGTTTTTTCTTACTTAAAGCATATTCTTACAACTACAGAAACATAAGTTTATGATTTTTCTGTTCAGTGTTTGTGTACCTTGCTTTCACATCAATCTAGGCTTCTCCTAAGGCTGTAAATCAAACCCTCTTGTGTCTCTGAAGATTTCTATCTTTCCAATTCCCACAGATCAGTAAGGGTTGGATGAGGCCTGGAGCACCCTGGGCTAGTGGAAGGTGTCCCTGCCCATGGCAGAGGTGGAGGGGGATGGGATTTAAGGTCCCTTCCAAACACACCTTTGAGTGCAGCTGTTATCCCAGCACTGGCAGGATCGTTAGGATAGTGCCTGTGGCAGGAATCACCTGGATACCTCCTGCACACCCTGGCTGCAGGAGGAGAGGGGCTCACAGGATGTGCTGTGCTGGGCATGGAGGAGATGCAGCCACACAGGGAATGCTGGCTCTGGAATCTACACCTGGATCTGATCCATGCCTCTGGCTGATAAGGCTGGACCACCCTGGTTGAAGCCAGCTGAAGTGGAAGGCTGTTCTCATTAATTTGGGCAGTTAAAGTGATCCTTGAGCACATCCTCTGGGGGAGGATGGAAAGGGGTCTGGTTACTCCTGTCAACAGCAGTCTTAGAGTCATGGAATCACTGAGGTTGGAAAAGACCTCTAATAACAGTGACTGGGCACTCCAACCCTCCCTGGGCAGTTCCAAGGCCTGAGCTCCCTTTCCATGGGGAAATTCCTGCTGGTGCCCACCCTGAGCTCCCCTGGCCCAGCCTGAGGCCGTTCCCTCTCCTCCTGTCCCTGTTCCCTGGGAGCAGAGCCCGACCCCCTCGGCTGTCCCCTCCTGGCAGGGAGTTGTGCAGAGCCACAAGGTCCCCCCTGAGCCTCCTTTGCTCCAGGCTGAGCCCCTTCCCAGCTCCCTCAGGAATTCTCCAGCCCCTTCCCAGCTCCCTCAGCCTCTCCTGGGGCTCCTGACCCTTCTCAGCTCTGCTCCCTGCCCTGGACACAATCTCCCTGAACCTTTCCATTTTGGAATCACACACCTGGAATGAGCCAGTGACAAAGGCAGTCCCTGTTCCTGGATGTCCTGGTGCTCTCCCTGCAGGTACTACGGGCGGAGGATGCTCTTCTGCATGATGGCTCATCCTGACTTGGATAAAACCCTGGAGAAGTTTGTGCCAGCCAGGGATTTGCCTTACATTAAGGAAACTCTTGTCAGCCTACGAGAGAAGGTGTGTGGGAAAGCTCTTGTGTAGCACCTGGGGCAGGTGGCAGTGTCCTGGGGCTGTTGGGTGTAGACAATTGCAGCACTGCAGCCACATTGATTCCCTGTGGTTCCCTTGTTTCATGAATTCCTGCTGTACCTTTGTGCAGGGCCTGGGGGAGATGCCCTTGGATACACCTTCAGCCAAAGGAAGGCATTCCCAGACTGGAAATGTTGGACATTTGAGGTCATCCTCTACTTGCAGAGATGTTCCCATCATCCCAGACAGGTAATGAGCTCCAGGGCTTATCCTGTGAGGAACCTGGCCAAGGAGGGAGCACAGAAACAGCCACACAGGGCTGGGAGAGTTAAACATCCCTGAAGGAAAAGGAAAGTCTTGATGTGTTCCAGAGAAACTCTTAGAGTGACCGGTTATATTAAAATGGCTTTGTGATTTTGAAGTTAATTTGTCTATTGACCATCTATGAAATACACACAGTACAGAAACCACCTGGAATTCACAGTATGGGACCACAGAATCATGGAATGGTTTGGGTTGGAAGGGGCCACAAAGCCCAGCCAGTGCCACCCCTGCCATGGCAGGGACACCTCCCACTGTCCCAGGCTGCTCCAAGCCCTGTCCAGCCAGGCCTGGGACACTTCAGGGATCCCAGGGCAGCCACAGCTGCTCTGGGCAATGTAGATCAAATGAATCCATGTCAGCATCATCCAAGATGTTGCTGTTCAGACTTATGGAAAAACCATTCCTGGTTGGAGCCACAGCACAAATTCTCATTTGTACACAGCTGTAGACACCAAAGACTTAGTTAGACCCTGACCGGGGATGCTGGAGGGTTTAGATCATACTCTGAGCACTTTTAGTTTTGTTTTATCTTCTTATAGGTTTTATTTTGACCTTTTTTAGGTCTTGGATATACAGTAGCAATTTTTGGGCTCAGATAGATATGAACACAATGACATTATGGATTACCCCAGAATATTCCACCCCTTCTTCCATATCATCTGATTGATGCCCAAATGAGTACATTTGAACTTTAAACACGCATATCTATACATTATACATATAACTGTACACAAGTACAGTTATTTCAGTGGTCACTGCCCATCCAGCATATCCCAGGTAGTTCACTGGGCCATGACTGGTAGGACTGGAGCAGCCCATGGTAGTTAAATCATGCAGGGGCAGTGACATTCAGCACCCAGGGGTGCCCAGGCATGCCAACATTACAGGCTCTTCTCAGCCCAGATCAGATCCCCCTGATGTACACAACACATTGCTGCATCACCCACCAGGTGCAGCCAGGCCCTGAGCAGACACCCCATGGATTCATCCAAACAGCCTTTGCTACCTCGTGTGCACCACAGGGCCTCCCCACAGTTCTGCTGAGACCCCAGATCCAGGGTTTCTCCCACTTGGCCTGGATGGCAGCTCCTGTTCCATGGGTCCAGGCATGGATTACCAGGACACAGTGTCCATGGTAAAGGCCATCCCTTGGTCTCGTGCCCACTTAGAGGTGGCATCTCTTGCCCCATGACCTGAGGTCCCACCAGGCTGGAACTAACTGTCCCTTGTTTGCAGTGCAGATCTACCCATGACACTTCACTCCTGCAGCCTGATGCAGCTGTTTGTTGTTGTGATGCTCCTCATGAGCCCGACTCTCAGCACAGGATGGGCTTGCACTCTCAGCCCCTCTACCTGGCCAGTGATGGCTTGCCATTTTCCAGCAGCCAGAATCAGTTTCCCTCTGTGCTGCCAATTGCCCTTTTCCCACCTTTCCAGCCACGCCCACAGAGTGCTTGCCACCACCCAGCAGCCAGTGCAGAGTGCTGCCCACTTGCCTTGCTCAGGGATGTGCAGAGCCAGCTGGAGGCTTCCAGCTCTGCAGCCTGGCTGGATCCACCTTGTCCTTCTGTGAGTCCCCATGGAGGGCTCCATACAGCTGCTTCCCATTTCCTGCAGGATCCATCAGTGAGGAGAGTGTGGCACCTCCCACCCTCTGCTCGCTGGTTCTGGGGTGGGGCTCATCAGCAGTGTCACCTGGTCTTGCTTTGAGACAGTTTGAGGAGCTGGGCACTCTGAAAGGAGCAACCTCTCCTTGATTCCAATCAATCCCTTTCTGCCAATAAGGAATGAGATATGAGTAGATATAAGTGAAAAAATAACAGTTTATTAACAGAATGCCAACAGGCAAGCGGGGGAAAATGTAAATGTTAGATAGCAAAGTGCTAAATCTCATGAACTCCCCAGGAAAAAGAAGAGACTCAAAATACTGGAAATACCCATTGCTATCAGGGATGGCCTCGGGCTTTAGCACAAAGGGACAAGCTGGTGTCAGATCCCTCTTGGGAAGCCTGGTGGAGCAGTTCCAGCAGCAGACAAAGGCCTGACAGCTCATCCAGGGCCAGCCTCCTCCCCACAGCAGGGCAGGGCCAAGCACCAGGGCTGGGGCCACTCGGGGCTGTCTCTCCCTGGCTGGTGCTGCCCACAGTGATCTGGAGAGGGGCTGCCCTGCTCCTGCTGGGATTCCTGAGCTGTGGACAAGCACCCACAGAATTCATCCTTAAGGCAGCTCAAACGTGCCCACTGCAGTCCCTCCAAGCTGAGGGAAAAACCAAAAATGAAAAGAGAACCCAGAAAGGGAAGAACAAAGAACCTCTGCCTGAGCAAAGACCAAGCAAGTGGAAAGCCAACAGCACACAGAGAAATCCCACAAAGTGCCTGGGTGAGGGGTTTTACAAACACCCAGGGGATTTTACACACCACACACACACAGGGGCCCTGGCTGAGCTAGATCTGCAGTACAAGGACACTGAGGATCACCCCAGGACACTTCACTGTACCCTGGCTGGGAGGGTGGGCAGGCCCTGGCACAGGGTGCCCAGAGCAGCTGTGGCTGCCCCTGGATCCCTGGCAGTGCCCAAGGCCAGGCTGGACACGGGGGCTGGGAGCAGCCTGGGACAGTGGGAGGTGTCCCTGCCATGGCAGGGGTGGCATTGGACAGGATTTAAGGTTCCTTCCCAACCCCAACCATTCCATGGTTTCGGATTCAATGAAAAAGAAGCACCCCCAAATTTAAAGCAAGCCAAAAACTGCATCTAAGAACACAGAGTTCAGAGGGCTGTGACTGCAGTGTCTCTTCAGGACCAGATTTCTTTAACACACCCTCCACAGTTCTAAATAATAACTGATTCTATATTTACTGATAAATTTTGATTGCTTATTCCATTCCCCATCCAAGCCTTGTGTTGAGGAATTAGGAGTGAGATAATGACTGCCTGGATGGTCTATAAACAGGTTAGGACAGGGAGGTGATTCCACAGGTTTTATAATTCCTTCCATGACTCTCTAATGAGATCAGGTGCCACAGGAAATTTGTTTCTAAATATTCTAGGAAGAGCTGTTGGGTTTCCACCTCAGCAAGGAGTGTTGCTGAGGTAACACCTGGTCTGGGGTCAGTCTTTAAAGTACTCTGGGAATAAAGAATTAAACTACAGTAAGTTTTGGGGGTGTTGTGACCCATTGATGTAGGGGAAGTTCCCAATTGTTCCTGGTCACAAAACCAACTGCATTTGGAGCAGAGTGGATATAATACTTTGGGTGATTGATTTTTAATTCACCATGTTTAAGGTGAAACATTCTGTTTACTTCTGATACTTGCACTTAGACGGGAAGAGAATGCGTGGCACCAATTTGTTGGATTAAGTCTTTTTCTGACCCAGAGATGGGGTAACTGAGAGGCATTTTAAAAACTTTCATTTTCAGTCTCATATGAAGGGTGAGATAATACAGATGTTATCATTCACGTCATTACAATCAGAAGTTAACTATTTCTTAATTACAATACACTGTAAGCGTTTCTTAGCCTATCAGCTTTTGTCACACCATGCTGTAAATGCCTTAAAGCCAATCATCTAAAATTACCCTTCTTGGGTTTCACTACAATGCAGCTTTCATAGTTCTATTTCTCTAAAGTAACCAGTCTTATTTGTAAGGCCATCCTTTGGAACTTTTTTTAGTTCCATTTCTCTCTCAACAATGTCTGTCCTATTCCGTGGCATTTCTAAGTCAGCATGTCTAATCTCAGAGTTTACATACAGATCCATACCATGGCATTTCTAAATCAGCATTTCTAATCTCAGAGTTTACATACAGATCCATACCATGGCATTTCTAAATCAGCATGTCTAATCTCAGAGTTTACATACAGATCCATACCATGGCATTTCTAAATCAGCATGTCTAATCTCAGAGTTTACATACAGATCCATACCATGGCATTTCTAAATCAGCATTTCTAATCTCAGAGTTTACATACAGATCCATACCATGGCATTTCTAAATCAGCATGTCTAATCTCAGAGTTTACATACAGATCCATACCATGGCATTTCTAAATCAGCATTTCTAATCTCAGAGTTTACATACAGATCCATACCATGGCATTTCTAAATCAGCATGTCTAATCTCAGAGTTTACATACAGATCCATACCATGGCATTTCTAAATCAGCATTTCTAATCTCAGAGTTTACATACAGATCCATACCATGGCATTTCTAAATCAGCATGTCTAATCTCAGAGTTTACATACAGATCCATACCATGGCATTTCTAAATCAGCATTTCTAATCTCAGAGTTTACATACAGATCCATACCATGGCATTTCTAAATCAGCATGTCTAATCTCAGAGTTTACATACAGATCCATACCATGGCATTTCTAAATCAGCATTTCTAATCTCAGAGTTTACATACAGATCCATACCATGGCATTTCTAAATCAGCATTTCTAATCTCAGAGTTTGCATACAGATCCATACCATGGCATTTCTAAGCCAGCATTTCTAATCTCAGAGTTTGCATACGCATCCATTCTGTGTGACCCTTCTGTCAGGCCCTGAGAACTCTCTAGAAATCCGTTTCCCCTGGGATGAGCCTCCCGTTCCAACTGATGGAATGACGTTTCCCTCTCCCGCAGGGCCAGCACGGAGGCCCAGGAAGGCCCCAGGAGAGCAGCAGCTCCTCGCAGTGCCCTGGAGAGCGAGGAGTATGTCAGGGCCATGGTGGGCTCACTGAGCGCCAAGGATTTCCGGGAGCGCATGGGCGCCGTGCGCCAGCTGCTGCAGGACACGGAGAGCAGCCCGGGCCTGGTGCTCCCCAACCTCCTCAGGGTAACCCCAGAGACCCAGCCTTGGTGCTCCCCAACCTCCTCAGGGTAACCCCAGAGACCCGGGCCTGGTGCTCCCCAACCTCCTCAGGGTAACCCCAGAGACCCTGCCATTCCTGTGCTCCCCAACCTCCTCAGGGTAACCCCAGAGACCCTGCCCTGGTGCTCCCCAACCTCCTCAGGGTAACCCCAGAGTTACAGAGCCTGCCATTCCTGTGCTCCCCAACCTCCTCAGGGTAACCCCAGAGTTACAGAGCCTGCCTTTCCTGTGCTCCCCAACCTCCTCAGGGTAGCTCCAGCCTGCCATTCCAAGGGCTTGCAGCCAGCCCACCAAGTTTTCTGAGAAAAGTCTTGGATCCTTCTTGATTGACAGAGAGCAGTGAGGAGCAGTGGCATCTGTGTGAGGCACTAAGGGAGGAAAGGAAGGGAACAGGAGGAAAAAGTGGAATTTTTCGCTCAGGGCCCTTTTGAACTACTCCCCTGAGAAGCTGTGTCTGTCCCATCCCTGGAAGTGTCCAAGGCCAGGCTGGATGAGGCTTGGAGCACCCTGGGATAGTGGAAAGTGTCCCAGATGATGGCAGGTGGTGGTATGGGATGGGCTTTAACATCTCTTCCCATCCAAAGCAGTCTGTGATTCCATGATTTCTGGAATCCTTGTGCTGTTTCTCATGCCACTCTCGGGTAAATATCAAATTATGGAATAGTTGTGAAAAAATCAGAAAGGATTAATGAAGAACTGTAAAACTGTCTCTGAAGTAGAGTTACAAGTTTTTGTGTGGGAGAAGGTGAGGAAAGTATTATGTTAAATTTATTGTGCTAAAGCTCAGGATGAGGATCCTCTCCAATAGGAAAGGAGGTTCTGCAGGAGAAAGACACGTCCAGCAGCTGTAAATTAAAGATAGATACAATGAAAGGAAGCCCAAGCTTGTCTTCCAGCAGTGCCATATCTGTGTGTGGAATGATGGAATTCTGCTGTGGAACCTCCTGGTATCCAAACTGTGGATGGGTTTGAAACCTTTCTGACATTCCTTGTGCTGAACAGGTCCATGTCTCCCTAAAAACACTGGCTGACAGGAAATCTGAGTCCCAGTGAGAGTTACTGTGCCTGGAGACCATTGCACTGCAGGCCTTCAGATCGGATTGATGCACAGGGCTAAAATAGCAAATGTTGCTTGACTAACTCGAAAAATGATCCCAGGTATTTGCATATCCCAGAGTCCCAGAGTCCCAGAGCGGTTTGGGTGGGAAGGGACCTTACAGAACATCTACTTCCAAGCCCTGGAGACAGCAGAGCCAATTAAAGGGTAACAATAAAGCAGGTAATGAGCTTTGCCCCTCAGGCATTGGTTCCCAGTCCCATGAGTGCTGCTTGGCTGCTTTTCCAGATCTTTGATGCTTTCAAGCCTCGTTTACACGACTCCAACAGCAAGGTGAACCAGGTGGCTTTGGAGGCCATGCACAAGATGATTCCACTGCTCAAAGACAATTTATCACCTGTGATCAACATGTTAATTCCTGCCATAGTGGACAACAACCTCAACTCCAAAAATCCAGGGATTTATGCAGCTGCCACAAACGTTATCCAGGCTCTATGTCAACACTTAGGTGAGCAATTTCTTTCCTCTTAATTTGAAACAGTTTTAATTGTGGTGATTAAGTTGTAAATTGAAAGTGTTACTCTTTCCAAGAGTGTCACAGAGTTGCTACACTGTGTAAAAACCATTGGGTTTATTTTCCCCACACAAATGACCTTGGTACTGCTCAGTAATGCTTTGGTTATTTTTCCATAGCATTTTCTTATTTACCTTTGCCCATATTGGGTTTATTTCCAGATAATTTAATTTCCCATATAAGAATTTAATGTGTTTTGCTCTTTGCCTTTAGACACCTCCTTGCTCCTGCAGCCCTTCTGCACAAAAGCCCAGTTCCTGAGTGGAAAAGCAAAGCAGGACCTGACAGAAAAGCTGGCTGGTAAAGTGCTGTTTTCCTTTGCCTGTTTGGTTGGCTGGGTTCCCTTAATTAGGGAAATTAACTGCAAGGTGGAGGTGAGTCTGTACCTTCCCTTCTCTCTCAGGAGGTTGTGCAGCAGTTGTCACATTTCAGCTCTTTAATGGAAATTGGAGCTATTGCTGACAAAACAAATGATTAGTATTAGTATTATATAGTCAGATGGAAGATCTATAAATACCTGGAATTTATAAATATTTATAAATACATTAAGGATTTAATTTAAATTTAAATACCTCATATGTTTAAATACCTTAAGGGCTAACATTTATAAATACCTTAAGCATATAACAATTTTAACATGGCATTGTATTTCCTCCCCCAGTGCTCATTCCCTCATGCTCTTACCAGGAATCCAGACAGGTTTGGGTTAAAGGGACCTCAAATCCCAGCCAGTGCCACCCCTGCCATGGCAGGGACACCTCCCACTGTCCCAGGCTGCTCCCAGCCCCAGTGTCCAGCCTGGCCTTGGACACTGCCAGGGATCCAGGGGCAGCCACAGCTGCTCTGGCAATTCCAGCCCAGGGCCTCCCCACCCTCCCAGGCAGGAATTCCTTGAGAAAGGCTGAATTGAATTTCCATGTTTTAAATGAACAAGGAATGTCTTTATAGGAAATATGCTTGAGCCAAACGTTTCCTTGGCTCACTTTCAGAGCAGTTCTGTGTGAAATGGAGCTCAATGACACAGTGGACAGGCTGTTCTTGAAATATCCCTAAATTTATGCTTTCTGAGGGTGTTAAACAGCCTTTAAACAGTCCCTGTGTTGCTGGGAATTTTGGAGTGGTTTGTATTGTATATCAGAAGAGGCTGTTCTGGCAGAGAGGGAAACATTTGCTAATGAAACACTGAATTCATTCTTGAGGATCTATTCCAACCAAAATGATTCTGTGGTTTAATTGTCCAAATAGGGAACATATTTCATCCTATAAACATATATATTTATTTTTATACATATTATATATATATGTGTGCAGGGCCAGGAGTTGGACTCATGATCCTTGTGCGTCCCTTCCAGCTCAGGATATTCCATCATTCTATGATTCTATATTTACAGTATAAGACTGCTTTTTTCTTAAATATGTACTACTTGTTTGTGAGATAGAGGGGAAATTGGAAATACCAGACCTTACACTGTGAGAAATAAAGGTCCTTATGAGAATCCTAACTGAAAAAACCCAACCTAAAATCCCCTTTATTTATTTTAGTTGTTTAGCTTAATGGAAAAGTGTAATTATCAGCAGCACTGGTGCTACTGTGTAAACTCCTGGGAGAGGATAAAAGGAGTGGTTGTGGGAAAATCTGGTATTTTTTATGGGAGCTGGTGATGTTGCAATAGCAAACTCTTGTGTACAGCAGCAGAGGGAGGAGATTATTTAAGTGCTTTTAAACCCCTCTCAAAGCTGGGGATCCCATTGAAATTGTAATTTAAATGAACATTTTATCCTGACCCCTGGCTTGCTGCCTTGCAGAGCAGGTGCCAGAGCTGTACCCCTCTCAAAGCCGGGGATCATACCGAAATTGTAATTTAAATGAGTATTTTATTGCAGAGAGGGTGACAGATCTGTACCCCTCTCAAAGGTGAGGATCCCATCGAAATTGTAACTGAAATGAGTATTTTATTGCAGAGAGGGTGACAGATCTGTACCCCTCTCAAAGGTGAGGATCCCATCGAAATTGTAACTGAAATTAGTATTTTATTGCAGAGCTGGTGCTGGAGCTGTACCCCTCTCAAAGCTGGGGAATCACATCTAAATTGTAATTTAAATGAATATTTTATTGCAGAGAGGGTGCCGGATCTGTACCCCTCTCAAAGCCGGGGATCATACTGAAATTATAATTTAAATTAGTATTTTATTGCAGAGCTGGTGCTGGGGCTGTACCCCTCTCAAAGCCGGGCATCACATAGAAATTGTAACTGAAGTGAGTGTTTAATTGCAGAGCTGGTGCTGGGGCTGTACCCCTAGCAAAGCCGGGATCATATCAAAATTGTAATTGAAATTAGTATTTTATTTCAGAGCTGGTGCCGGGACTGTACCCCTCACAAAGCCGGGATCATACTGAAATTGTAACTGAAATGGGTGTTTAATTGCAGAGCTGGTGCCGGAGCTGTACCCCTCGCAAAGCCGGGATCATATCGAAATTGTAATTGAAATTAGTATTTTATTTCAGAGCTGGTGCCGGAGCTGTACCCGCGGAAGCCCTGTGCCGTGGAGCAGAAGGTGCTGCCCGTGCTATGGCACCTGCTGGGCAGCTCGGCCAGCGGCGGCTCCGTGCCCGGCCCCCGCACGGCCACGGCCGGCCTAGCCCAGGCCCTGTGGGCACAGATGGGCCCCGGCCTGCTCGCCCACGCCGCGGCCCAGCCCCCGCACATCAGGAAGAGCCTGGAGGAGCTTTTGGAGACGGGAACGTAAAATCGCCGTCCCTGCAGGTGAAGCTCCAGCGCCGCCGGAGCCGGGCACACGGACGGGAACGGCCCCTGTGCTGGCCACGGTGCCTGAGGGAGCCGGGGGAGAGCCCCGGAGCCGGGCTGGGCTGGACTGTGCCGGGAGAGAGAGACCCCGGAGCTGGGCTGGGGGGTGAGCTGGGGAGCTGAACTGGGCTGTGCCGGGCCAGCCTGGGGGGCTGAACTGGGCTGTGCCGGGGCAGCCTGGGGGGCTGGACTGGGGTG
>VXAX01001310.1:45226-66431 GCA_013399835.1 Leptocoma aspasia | reverse complement strand
CGAGGCGGGCGGGGGCCAGGCCGGGCCGGGCCGCGCTCGGGGCGCTCCGAGCGCCGTGTCGGCCCCGTCGTTTCCCGCGGCCGCTGCCGGGCCTGAGGTCTGCCCGAGAGGTGAGCTGTGCCGTGGGGTTGTATCCCGGTATCCCGGTTGTATCCTTGTATTCCCGTTTTGTGCGTTGAACGGCCGCTGGGCGAGTAACGGGCCCGCGCGGAGCCGCTCCGCGCCTCGCGGTTTGTGACGTTATTGCTCAGGCTGGGCCCCGGAGGGGCCCCGGTCGAGAGGGAACGGCCTCAGGCTGCGCCAGGGAAGCTCAGGGTGGGCACCAGCCGGAATTTCCCCATGGAAAGGGTGCTCAGGCCTTGGCGGGGGCTGCCCAGGCACGTTTGGAGTGCCCATCCCTGGAGGTGACCAAGGAAGTCCTGGAGGTGGCACTGAGTGCTCTGGGCTGGGGACAGGGTGGGCATCGGGCGCAGCTGGGACTCGATGGGCTGGAAGGGCTTTTCCAGTAAACGATTCCGTGATTCAAACTTAATCCCGGCACAGCCGCGCTGGGCCCGGCCCTGCCCCGGGTGGTTCCAGCAGCGCCTTACCAGGGTGTGAATGGAGCGTGCTGGGCAGAGCTCAGATAAGGCTCCACATTCCTGCCCCTCTGCAGTTTCCCTGTTTGTTTTCCATTAGTTCATTCACGTTTATGAGCGGCAGTTTTGTGTACAGCAGTCTTTTGCTGGTAAGAGGTTGAATAATACATGCTGGCATCAATTATTTAATACCTGTGTGTGTAGCTGTCTGATACTCAGATTCAGTTGCATGTGTGATGGCAAACCCTTCGGAATTAAGGTGAAAACCCTGGCATTAAGTTTCTGTGGTGTGCCCCAGCCCCGTGCCCAGCCCTGGACTTTTGTGGCCTGAGCATGGTCTGTTGCATTGGCTGGTTTAAGCCATGGATTGCTGTCAGAATTTGGGATATGCCAGGGACCAGAGTGGAAGGAGTTGGGCTGGAAGAGCTGTCAGACAGACTTGGTTTCAGTTCCGCGCCTCGTGTGCGATCCTTGTGAGTTTCACAAGCTCAGTCCTCGTGTGCCGACCCCTACGGCTTCTCCCTCATTCCTTTTCCCCTCCTAATCTGGATTTAGAGAGCTGTTTTTTAAGATGGAAATATGTCTTCTGAATCAGCCAGAGGGAGAAAACATCTGTTAAACATCAGGATAAATTCAGGTTGTGAATTACTGCATTTTTCTAAGGATGACAGAATCCATGGAATCATTATGGCTGATCATTAAGTCCAACCATTCTCCCATGCAGCCAAGGCCACCACTACCCCATGTCCCCAACTGCCACATCCACAGGGCTTTAAATCCCTCCAGGGATTTAAAAAAAATCCTCCTCAGGGATGGGGACTCCAGCACTGCCCTGGGCAGCTGTGCCAGGGCTGGACAGCCCTTTCCCTGAAGAAATTTCCCCAGTATCCCACATGAACCTCTCCTGGTGCAACTTGAAGCCATTTCCTCTCGTTCCATCACTAGCTACCTCTGTCACTGTTGTGCCAAATTTCAGAGCTGTAAATAGCCTTTAAGCTGTTTTTCCTAGTGCTGGGGCTAGCTTGTTTCACTCCCTCCTCTTACCCCTCGGTTTTAGAACCTGCACAGGCACCCTCTGCAGTGCAGCAGCCTTTGGGGGATTCAGAGCTCTGCCTGTTGCACTGGGAACGGCACAGTGATACTCTTTGATACTTAATGCTTAACTTAATGTTACAAATGATGTTTTTTGTCAAAATTAGAGGCACAGAATGGTTTGGGTTGGCAGACACTTCAAAGCCCATCCAGTTCCACCCCCTGCCACAAGCAGGGACACCTTTCTCTACCCCAGGCTGCTCCAAGCCTGTGGCTGCCTAATGATGGAGAACAGGAATACTTTAGAAAGCAGTTATTAGAAAATGTGCAGGGTAGGCCACATGGACTCTTGAACATCGTGCCAAAGTTCCTTGGCTTGGTGAACTGGGAAGACATGAACTGTTATCCCAGGAGTTGAAGCTGCTGAAGATAAGGGGAGAGATTTTTCCTTTCTGGCAAGAACTTCACCCCAGTATGTGGTGGTGTCTTATCCATGTCCTTGTTGAAGTCAAAGCAGTGGTCTGGCTGTTGTCTCTTCAGGTTTTTGGTGTGAAAGAACTCTGGAGAGTTCAGGGGTGGGGACTTGTGTTTTCTTGTTTGAATCCCAAATGCATTTGCCACCTGCTCCAAGGAGAACACAGGAGGAGCCAGGAGTGCAGTGCTGCGTGTGAGGGTGACAGTCCAACACTGTCCTTCATCCCAGCTGGACTCACAGCTGGGAGCTGCTGTGTCCTGCAGGGTGGTGTTCCCTGGGACCCCTGAGCCCTCGGGGGCATGGAGCAGGCTCGGCTCAGTGGGAGGGGAGGCCGGGATCAGCTGAGACTGGGTGGCACCCAGCCAGGTCAGGCTGGCCTGGCGCTGGCACAGCAGGGCAGGGCCAGGCAGTGGCTCTTGGCAGGGACATCAAAGGAGCAGTGGGAGGAAGCAGGAGTCTGTCCCGAGGGGCAGGAGGAAGCGCTGGGTGGGAGTGAGGGGCTGCAGGTCTGGGGCAGCCAGAGCATGCGTGTGGCCCTGTGGTGCTGCTGGGTGTGTTTGGACATCCCTAGTGGGGACTGAGTTGGTGCTGGCAGTAATTCTTGTCTTTGCTTTAGCCTGGTGTTGAGGGCACCTTTTAACCCCTGTTTATTTCACAAAGAATTTCTTGACTTGTACTGAGTAGGAAGATTGAATGAATTTAGGGACATGGGTCCATGGTGGCCTTGGCACTGCTGGGGTAAATTGGACCTGATGGTCTCGGGCAGCTTTTCCAGCCTGAATGTTTCTATGGAATTTGAACATAATTCTTTATTTAGAATAAGCTTACCCTGGACTCCTACAGGAAAACTGTAATGATCCACTTTTATACCTCAGTAGCTCCCTGTGATAGTTTTTTAGAAATCCACAATGATTTGTTTGTGCAGGTGTGAAAATCGATGACTGCTGTTAATATTTTTTATTGTTGAACAAGGCTGATGTGTGGGGCAGGTGTAATCAGGGTTGTGGTGAAACACAGGGATGCCTGGAGCAGCTGGGAATCTGAGCTGCTGATGGCGAGCCCAGCTGTGTCCCAGGAGGCTGAAGGGTTGTGTGTCCCAGGATCCAGGCTGCAGGGTTGTGTGTCCCAGGATCCAGGCTGAAGGGTTGTGTGTCCCAGGATCCAGGCTGANGGTTGTGTTCCCCAGGATCCAGGCTGAGGGGTTGTGTTCCCCAGGATCCAGGCTGAGGGGTTGTGTTCCCCAGGATCCAGGCTGAGGGGTTGTGTTCCCCAGGATCCAGGCTGAGGGGTTGTGTTCCCCAGGATCCAGGCTGAGGGGTTGTGTTCCCCAGGATCCAGGCTGAGGGGTTGTGTTCCCCAGGATCCAGGCTGAGGGGTTGTGTTCCCCAGGATCCAGGCTGAGGGGTTGTGTTCCCCAGGATCCAGGCTGAGGGGTTGTGTTCCCCAGGATCCAGGCTGAGGGGTTGTGTTCCCCAGGATCCAGGCTGAGGGGTTGTGTTCCCCAGGATCCAGGCTGAGGGGTTGTGTTCCCCAGGATCCAGGCTGAGGGGTTGTGTTCCCCAGGATCCAGGCTGAGGGGTTGTGTTCCCCAGGATCCAGGCTGAGGGGTTGTGTTCCCCAGGATCCAGGCTGAGGGGTTGTGTTCCCCAGGATCCAGGCTGAGGGGTTGTGTTCCCCAGGATCCAGGCTGAGGGGTTGTGTTCCCCAGGATCCAGGCTGAGGGGTTGTGTTCCCCAGGATCCAGGCTGAGGGGTTGTGTTCCCCAGGATCCAGGCTGAGGGGTTGTGTTCCCCAGGATCCAGGCTGAGGGGTTGTGTTCCCCAGGATCCAGGCTGAGGGGTTGTGTTCCCCAGGATCCAGGCTGAGGGGTTGTGTTCCCCAGGATCCAGGCTGAGGGGTTGTGTTCCCCAGGATCCAGGCTGAGGGGTTGTGTTCCCCAGGATCCAGGCTGAGGGGTTGTGTTCCCCAGGATCCAGGCTGAGGGGTTGTGTTCCCCAGGATCCAGGCTGAGGGGTTGTGTTCCCCAGGATCCAGGCTGAGGGGTTGTGTTCCCCAGGATCCAGGCTGAAGGGTTGTGTTCCCCAGGATCCAGGCGCACAGCGGTGCCATGGAGAACGCGGAGAGCACGGAGGAGGAGCAGCCCACTGTGGGCAGTGAGGGCGCGGAGCCCGGCGCCGAGGGCGCGGCCGAGGAGCAGCACATGGACTTCAGCACCGAGATCATGAGTGTCACCGAGATGGAGCAGTCCCCGGACAGCTCCCCAGACCTCAACGAGGACACCACGCAGGAGAGCGAAATTCCAAACATTGAGAGCTTACAGACCACAGATGTCGAGGCTGACTTCCCTCCCGATTTTGACAAGTTTTGGAAAGTAGTAGAGGACAATCCGCAGGATTTCACAGGATGGGTTTATCTACTGCAGTATGTAGAGCAGGAGGTTAGTACCTGTCCCTTTCTCCTCAGTCTCCCCAAAATAAATAAACAAAGAAAACTAAAGTGGTGGAATTCCAGTGGCAAATGTAGAGTGGACATCAGGCTGTCACAGATGCTGATTTAAGGCAGCTGTCCTTGCCACTGCTGTCATTTAATCATGAAATGCCGGGATGGCTTGAGTTGGAAGTGACCTTAAAAAGCTCATCCAGTTCCACCCCCTGCCACGTGCAGGGACACCTCCCAGTAGCCCGGGTTGTCAATGTCAAAGTAACACCAGGCATTTCCAATGCGGTGTTAATAATTGTGTTTAAAAGAACCTGAAGTTGTTGCTAAGGGAAGCACTGACTGTGCTGGCTCTGTGTTTCCCACAGAACCACTTGCCAGCAGCCAGGAAAGCCTTTGACAGGTTTTTCTCACACTACCCCTACTGCTATGGGTACTGGAAGAAGTACGCGGACCTGGAGAAGCGCCACGACAACGTCAAGCAGTCAGACGAGGTACGTAGGGCCCGGGGCCAGCGCTGCCACCAGTCCCAAAGCCAACAATGACTGTCCCACTGCGAGTCATTGGGCTGCCAGTGCCTGCCCTGCATGGCCAGGGCTCGAGGGACGTGTTTGCACGTGTCACAGCTGTGGCATTTGGAGCTAATGTTCTCTCTCTTTGTTGGCAGGTGCGTTAAACCTCTACAGTTTGTCAAGCTTTGCAGTGCAAGCCTCTGTATTACACTGCAGCTTAACAAGTAGGGCAGGGCTTTTCTGTCACTTCCATTTATTACTCATTTTCAAAACAATATAGTTGGTTTGCTGGTCACAATTGCTCCATCTTATTGCATTTTTGGTCAGACGCTGTCAATGATGCTCTAATGGGTCTGTGCCCTATGGTCTGTACCCCAAAGCCTGCCCACACAACCTGGTCAGAATGCAGGGACCGCTGCGCTTTGAAGATCAAGACTCTGCACGTGGAGATCAGAACATTGCCATGTTCTATCCAACCTCCACCCGAATGGTAATGGTAGATTATTTAAACAAAATTCCAGTAATTAGTATTTCTAAGGTTCACCGGATAACACAGTGTTGCCTCTCTCTTAGGACCCCATTAAGGATTTGAAGTACAGTTCATGTTCTCTTCATAGGTCTATCGCCGAGGGCTTCAGGCAATTCCTCTTAGTGTTGATCTTTGGATACATTATATAAACTTCCTAAAGGAGACCTTGGACCCTGCTGATCCTGAAACTAACAGTACCATCCGTGGGTGAGTTGGGAGCAGCCTGATATCCATACACACCACTGGGACCAGGTTATTGTGTTTTAAAGACAAGGAGCAAATTCATAACAACCTGGTATCACTTCAAGGATTTTTAAATTAAGAGATGATGGAGCCAATTCCATAAGAATTTGGGGAGGCAGTACAGTGTGGTACAAAGGGCAAAAGTTGTGCCTTTTGTTAAGAAGACTGCGTGTTAAGAAATACTAAGTGCAGCATTTGCAATCTTGGAATTTAATTCCTTGGGGTTTCCAGGGTATGGCTAGTATGTGTCTGCTCGCTGTGGCTGGCAGTGGACCTGGTTAAAGAGTTGGGATAGAGTTTGATCAGAAGGCTTAATTGAACTGGAATTGGATCTGGATGAAGCTGCAGAATTGCTGCCCAGCTTTTGGGTGTTACACTGCTGCACTGGTGGGTTTGGAGTCTGTACAAGACAAAAGTGATAAAGGTTGTGTATTTTCCTAATACCTTATGTTCCTGCCAGTGGCTTTTGCTGTTGCCTTTATTTGATCTGTTGTGGAAGTGCTGGAGGAAAAAAGTGAGTGTGAGCTTTCAGAATCTCTAGACACCTTGCTGCAGATATCTGGAAAACACTTTGAAGAATGTAAATAATTAATATAAGTCTAGTTTCAAATAAATGAGGGTGCTCATAACCTTTAATAAGAGTCAGGACTTTCCTTCCTTGTTGTGTCCTGGCATCCAGAAACCAGTGTAAAACCTTTCCTTTTCCAGAGCCTATGAACACGCAGTGCTGGCTGCTGGGACAGATTTCCGTTCTGACAGACTCTGGGAAATGTATATAAACTGGGAAAATGACCAGGGAAACCTAAGGGAAGTTACATCCATCTATGACCGCATCCTGGGAATCCCAACGCAGCTCTACAGCCACCACTTCCAGAGGTAAACAGGGACTTAATGCCATGGGAGAGGTGGAAATACTCAGCACAAGAACTTGGAGCAGTTTTATGTTGTTATTTACTTACATACTCAGGCAGTTGGACTGATTGTTTTAAAGTACTGATGCACATTTGAGGAATTTGGTTTTAGGTAAATTCAGAGGCTTTGTTGTGGAATAAGGACAGGCCTTGGAAGTGTGGGGAAGAAGAGAGGATGTCTTTGAGAAATCAGAATGAGCAGTTTTGGGCTTTATTACTCATGCAGTGCCTGTGTGTGGTGAAGCACCAATTTAACTGACTAAAGAGGAATCCTGGTTAAGTTTTAGATAGTGGAATTCTGCATTGGTAGGGAGACTTGGGCAGCAACCTCAGTTAAATTGCACACAGTCTTCCCCATAACTTCACAGATCTCTTGTGTGGGAAGTAAAGTATTTCCTTTATAACTGATTTTGTCCTTTGTCATCTCTTTTCCGTGGCAAGGGTTCTGTCAGGCTGCCATGCTGCCCTTTGGCACACGGCACTTGTAGGGTGCTGGGTGCTGGCAGTTTTGGGTGTGAGCTGGCAGCACTCAGCGTCACTCAGGGGCAATGAAGCAAAGCAGAACCCCCTGGGATTTACGGTTGTGCCCTGTTGGGCAGCAGTGCAGCATGAAACCACCCCCTTGCAGTGCCTCTTTGTGGCTGTTGTTAGGTTTAAAGAGCACATCCAGAACAACCTGCCCCGAGACTTCCTGACCACGGAGCAGTTTGTGCAGCTGCGCCGGGAGCTGGCGGCCGCCAGCGGCCACAGCGGCGAGGACGGGGACGAGCTGCCCTGCGGCACCGAGGACATCACCGACCCCGCCAAGGTACCTGCACGGCGTGGGCACAGAGCACCACCCCGTCCTTCCCTGGGGCTGGGCCAGGGCTGCCACTGCAGCCAGCTCAGTCTGCTCTAGCTGGGCTGTGCCCAGGCAGCTCCTGCACCTTGGTGCCACCAAGGACATCACTGACCCCACCAAGGTGCCTGCATGGATGGTTGTGGGCACCTCTGCCCTTCCCTGGGGCTGGGGCAGGGGTTGCACTGCACCCACTTGAGCTGTGCTCAGAGAGCTTCTACATATCAGTGCCCTGCAGCACGGAGGGCATCACTGACCCCACCAAGGCACTGCACGGGGTGGGCACTGGCACGCTGTCCTTCTCTGGGGCAGGGGTTGCACTGCAGCCACTTGAGCTGTGCCCAGAGAGCTCCTGCACATCGCTGCCCTGTGGCTCGTGTGGTAACAGGACAGCCCCTTCCGGTGCTGGCAGAGGTGTTTGAAGAAATGAGTTAGAAAATGAAAAAAGCAGTGTACAAAACCTTAGGAACAAATAGTAATTATTCCAGGTTGGCAGACTGGGATTTGTGGGCTAAGAAAGCTCCTCAACAGCAGTGGCCTGGGCAGGTTCAGACTGCTACAAGTCTAGGAAAGCCTGGAGCTGTCCAGAGGAATTGCTGATGGTGAAAACAGACACACTGAAACCAGGGCTGCCTTGGATCCAAATCCATCCTTAATCTCCAATCAGCTTTAGCAGAGGATAAAGCCAGTTCAGCTGTGTGTGCTAGGGCCCAAGGCTCCATCAGGCAGTGTCCCAGCCCTTCCCTGGCTGCTCAGGGACAATCCATGCACGTCACTGGCACAGCAAGCAGTTACAAAGGTGATACCATGTCTGCCTGTGTTATATGTTCTAACATTCTGTTCTAGCTAATCACTGAGATAGAGAACATGAGGCACAGAATCATTGAGATCCATCAGGAGATATTTAACCACAACGAGCATGAAGTCAGTAAGAGGTGGACGTTTGAGGAAGCGGTAAGTGGGGTTTGTGTGAGGCAGCACGAGCAAGTGGTTTGGGAACAGGACTGGGAGCTGGGAATTCTGTGCAACAGCCTTAACTGAAACTGCTGGGAGGGGGTTGAACAGAGACTCAAAGTTGGAACAGTTTCACTTCTCTGCTGTTTTTCTTGTGAAGAGGCACCTGGCACCTGATGATGTAAAGATCTCAGAGCAGTGTTTGGAGAGAGGCAAGGTGCTGTAATGTTTGCTAAGCCAGTGAGTCCTGAGAGTTAGTGCTGCTCATGGCCTGGGGTGGTGCAAAGGCATGAGGGGATGGAGGGGATTCCCTTTGAAAGGTAAGCCTGTGCTCAGAGGAGAAGGGAAGTCCTGTGGGTCTGTATTTTGACATTACACACTTGATCAGGTAGCTTTTGTTTTGGACCTCCTATGTATAATGTATTAAAAGTGATTAATTAAACTAGTAATTTGATCCCTGCAAATATACAGCTTTCACTGTAGAGCTAGGTTGGATTCCGTTTGAAAAAACAATGGGAGGTTTTCATTCTCAGTCTTGGTATTTTTCATTCCTGGCAAACATGGTCCTTGTTTTAAATTTACTTGTTATTCTGAAGAGTCCCCTGTGTTACCAGCTGGGACAGGTTTTCAGAGACTGTTGGCTGGGTTGGGTGATGTCAGAACTGGTGGGGGATGGACTGCACTGGGCCAGGTGCCTCGACAGCCCAGGAGCTCAGGAGCAGAGTGGGGAGCCACTGTCAGTCAGCTCTGTACCAGTGACACCAGTGACCCATGGCAGGAGGGAGCAGAGCAGAGTGTCCCAGATTGCTGCCTTGGCAAGCCTTAAGCTGCAAATCTGTGGGATTTGGGAGAACACTGGAGCTGTGGGCACTGGGCAGGAAAGCTGAGTGTGCCCTTGCTGCTGGCCACAAGGTGCTGTTGTCAGCAGCAGTGTGTGCTCTGGGGCTGGCTTCAGCGTGTCTGTAAGGGACAGCAGCGAGGTGGCTGGGCACAGATCCCACCCTGGGGCTGGGGATTGCTTAGAGCTGTTTCCAGCTGGAAGGGGGCTGTGAGCTGGGCAAAATGGCCACACAACGTTGGGTTCCACACCAGAGATCAGTGAGGAGCATGAAGGGAGGGATTGGTGTCACATTACAGGTGGCTTTCAAGAATTGGATTTTCCTTAATTACTGTAAGTTCTTCATCCATTTCTATGGGTTTGGATCTGAGAGGAAATTGCAGCACAGGAGAGACATAATCAAATGCAATAAGGATGGTGAGCAAAAGCAAATGATCTCAGGCAGGATGCCAGACAAATAAACAGAGCACTGTTTAATTTTCTGTGCTGAGCTCTGTCCCACCCAGCCTCTCTTGCAGCTGTCAGCAACAGCACAATGGTGCTAAATTCTGGTCTTGCTATAACCAGATTGAAGTAAACTTTTGCTGGGAAGTCTAGTTCAGTGCTCTGCCTTTCCTTGTCATGATTCTCAACCAAATTCTGAGTTGAATTTGTGGGCTGGGTGTCCCACAGTGAGCAGTTCACTTGTGTGGCTGGATGTGGGCAGTGTGCAGTGTGTCCATAATGTCACTGACACTGGCTGCCTTGGGTCCTCCCCCAGCATCTCTAAAGACTTGCACTCCAAAGGCTCTCTAGGAAAGGAGGTTTCTAGCCTGGAATGTCACTGCAGTAAATCCCTTGATCCATACCTGGATAACCCTGGATTGAGTAGATGAGGAGGTGTCACTGGAGCTCTGATCACTGAAGTGGCAGGAATTGAGTATTGGTGGTGTGGCTGTTGATTGTTTGACCCCCCCCCTTGGTGGTGTGTTTGTAATCACCAGTTGCATCCTGTGACTCTTGCAGATCAAGAGGCCTTACTTTCATGTAAAACCTCTGGAGAAAATTCAGCTGAAAAACTGGAAAGAGTACTTAGAGTTTGAGATAGAGAATGGCACTCACGAGCGAGTCGTGGTCCTCTTTGAGAGATGTGTCATTTCATGTGCCCTCTATGAGGACTTCTGGATCAAGGTAAGGGAGGCAGCTCACGGCTCTCAAGGTGCACACCTTGACCTGGTGACTAACCCTTGTACCCTGTGGAACGTTGTTCATCTATAACTATATCTGTTGCATTAGGAGATGGTCTGCTTGCAACCAGATTTGACTGCTGCATTTGCCAACTGCGTTGCCTCTCTACGTCCTTCCTTACAGAAACTAGTCTAGTGGTTCCATAAAGGTGCTGAATGGGTTTAAACAAAAGAATTTTATCGTTCTGGCATGTTCTTAGAGATAAATACAAGCTTTAACCTGGCTGGTCTCTGCTCTGTTTCCAACCCTAGTATGCCAAATACATGGAGAACCACAGCATCGAGGGCGTGAGGCACGTGTACAGCAGGGCCTGCACCATCCACCTGCCCAAGAAGCCCATGGTGCACATGCTGTGGGCAGCCTTCGAGGAGCAGCAGGGTAAGGGCAGCCCTGCCTCTCAGGGGGACTCTGCTGGGGAGCTCTGGGATCTGCCCTGTCCTAAAGCCTCTCCCTGCTGTTGCAGGCAACATTGATGAAGCCAGAAGGATCCTGAAGACGTTTGAGGAGTGCATCCTGGGGCTGGCCATGATCCGCCTGCGCAGGGTGAGCCTGGAGCGCCGGCACGGCAACATGGAGGAGGCAGAGCAGCTGCTGGAAGATGCTGTCAGGAATGCCAAGTCCATCAGTGAAGCCTCCTTCTATGCCATCAAACTCGCCAGGCACCTCTTCAAAGTGCAGAAAAACCTGCCAAAGGCAAGAAAAGTGCTGTCAGAAGCCATAGAACTGGACAAAGTATGTGTTCCCTCTCAGCTGTCTTACCCAAAACTCAAACTACCCTGGTGTCTTTCTCTCTTTCTGAAGCATTTTGTAAAACGTGGCAACAGTGATGACAGGAGTTGTAACTGGATGTAATGTCCCATTACTGCATGGAGACAACAGTCCCTCTAAACTGACGTTGCCAAGGTCCCAGCTTGGGAATCTGGAAGTTTGCACCCTTTTCCCATCAGAAGCACAACGTGCTTTGCACCTTTATTTTAATTGTTAGAGTCTTAAATGTTCTCGGTGTGTTCAGTGTTACTGGTGTGGGCAGTATTTGGTGGTTTGGTGTCAGCACAGGAATATCTGGCACTCAGATGCTGCCAGCAAAGTGCAGCACCTGGGTTTGTGGTGTTGGTCACTTCTGGTCTGTTTGTGCAACAAACCAGCCCAGGGAGGGAGGAAAATCCCTTTATTGTCTGTCATTGTGTGTGCTTACGGGGTGAATTGTGGTGTGTAACAGTCAGAGCTAAATACCTGCCGTGAGGGCCAGGTGTGCACCTCCTAATGCCTGTTTTGCACAGGAAAACACCAAACTGTACCTGAACCTGCTGGAGATGGAGTACAGTGGTGACCTCAAGCAGAACGAGGAGAACATCCTGAGCTGCTTTGACAAGGCCATCCATGGGGCCTTGTCCATCAAAATGAGGATCACATTCTCACAGAGAAAAGTGGAATTCCTGGAAGATTTTGGGTCTGATGTGAACAAGTAAGATGTCCTGTGGGCAGTGGCCAAACTGGGGTCACTGGGAGAGTTCTGGGAAAAGGGTGGGGTCAGTGGCTTGTGTAAAATTGTTTCCTTTGAGCCATCAGCTGTTTGTAAGGAACAGCTGCTTCTCTGAACCAACCTCCTGGTGTTAAACAGGAATAGATTTTTATACAGGAATCTCTTTGCACATAATTGCCCCTTTTTATCTGAAGTGCCCAACACCTCACTGAGCAGAGCTTTGCTGCCTGCCAGGTGTTCCTGTGGTTTCCCCTTGCTAAGCCCAGTGAAGGGAGGTGCTCCCCAGTGGAATGGGACAGGTCTGTGACACAGGTGTCCTTTGAGACTGTTCCCTGGGAGCTGCTGCTTGTTTCCAAAACTGCACTGGTTGGATTTTTCATAAGTGTGTGCACTTATGTGGGAGGATACACCAGAAATGCAAGTTTTAAATTCAGTGCTACAATATGTTTTTCCTCTTAATTGTCTATTGTTTTTGTTTACATTTTGCAGCTAAATAACCCAGAAGGATTAATGACAAGTCAGTTTTTCTGCTTGGTATATTTTTAACATTAGCTATCCTTAAATTCTGCTGCCTCTGCATGGCAGCCAGTCAGTGCAAGTTTGGGATCTGAGACAGATCAAACACAAGGAATTTTGCAGTTCCCAAATAATCCCAGAGCACAGAATGAGTATGAGGAACTCTTTTTACCCAGGGCACACTGCCAGAAGCTGCAGGTTTTGTGAGATGCTGCAGATGAGGGGGTGTTTCAATATTTTTGGGAATTGTAGCCAGGACTCTGCTGTGCTGCATTAACCACGCTTGTTCTTCCCTGCTGGATGGGCAAAGGCTGTAGGTGCTGCTTTGGGATTGGAATAATTTCCAGAGTTTAAATATTGATTCCCACATCTCTGTGCTGCTGTGAGTGGCATCACCAGCAGGCTCTGAAGGAGCAGCTGAGTCACAAATCACTTCTAGAAAACTTCTTTATAAAGGAGCTTGCTAAAAACTGCATAAAGCGTGAGGGAAGTTCAGCAGGTTGGGAACCGGAGCTGTTGTGAACGGAGCCGAGGTGGCTTTCCCCTGCTGGTGGGGGTCACTCATTAAGATGTATTAGATTGCAATTAGCTGTAATTTTGCAGTTTGCAGCAGGCAGGCAGTGCTCAGGTGTTTGAGGCAAGGCTTGACTGGCTGTGCTCTCTCCCCAGGCTCCTGGATGCCTACGACGAGCACCAGGCGCTGCTGAAGGAGCAGGAGACGCTGAAGCGGCGGGCGGAGAACGGGTACGGCCTGGGCCCCGGGCAGGGACAGCTCTGGGGCAGCCTCACCCTGCAGGGCTGTGGGTGTTTGTCAGCTCTGAACCGACTGGTGGGAGAGTACAGTCACTTCATTTTAGTCCTTTGACGTGTGCACTAAATAGAGCTGTGCTGCCTTAAATATTCACAGAATTGTTTGCATTGGAAGGGACCTTAAAGCCCTAAAACCTGCCATGGACAGGGACACCTTCCATAGGCTACTCAGAGCTCCATCCATCCTGGCCTTGGACACTTCCAGGGATGGAAACATTTTTGGAAAATAAGTTTTTGAGTTGTTGAGTTGAGCCATGCAGTGCTGGTAAATAACTCAGTCTCTGAGCAGGGACATGCCTTTGCTGTCTCAGTTTGGGCACCAGCTTTAAACCCAGCCTGTTCTGAAGCACAGCCCAAACTGTCCTTCCCAAACCCCGATCCCCTCACCCCGCTGGGCCAGCTGGGCAGGGTTGAAGCTGGGCAGCGTTCCTGCAAGGTGCCAGAACAAGGCTGTGCTCCTTGCAGCTCGGAGGAGCCGGACGAGAAGAAGCTGCTGACGGAGGAGGCGGGGCTGGCGTCGGCGCAGCTCATGGACGGCGACATGCAGGTCAACCAGGCTGCCTACAACTACAACGCCTGGTACCAGGTATGGGCTGCACGCTGCCACCTCCTGGCCGTGCCTGTCCTGTCACACAGGGAGGGGACAGGGGGAGGGCAGCAGGGCTCTGGTGTGTGGAACTGTTCTGCCCAGACTGGCCTTGGGGTGCCCCTTTCCCGTGTGCCTGGATAGTGACTGTGTCCAGGCAGTAATGCCTGTAGTGCCTTGGAATGGGTTCTGCTGGTACACAGCACCAACAAAATCAGCTTGTCCTCTGGGGCTCTTCCTCCAGGGCATTTTAGCTTGGAATAGAATTGTTGAGGTTGGAAAAGCCCTCCAAGACCATCCAGTCCAGCACTGCAAGGCCCCCACTGACCCGTGTCCCTACTGCCACATCCATGTATTTTTTAAATCTGTGGAAGTTTTGAAGTGGTTTTATAAAAAGTGTTATTCAGACCGTGCAGTGCCCCCAGAGCTGGGAGAGCAGTGGTACAACTGGGGTACAACCCCTGAGTAGCCCTGCTTTGGGATTGCCTGCAGCCAGGTCAGGAATTCTTTCCAGAGTCAGGCAGTGGGAGGAGTCTCAGCCAGCACAGACTGTCCAGTGCTGGGCCAGGTAAAATGCCCCGAGTTTCACTCACAGCACTGCAGGAATAGCAGCCTTGAAGCTGTGCCAGGGAGGCTCAGGCTGGAGATCAGGGACAGGTTCTTCCCCAGAGGGTGCTGGCACTGCCCAGGCTGGAGATCAGGGACAGGTTCTCCCCCAGAGGATGCTGGCACTGCCCAGGCTCCCCAGGGAATGGGCACGGCCCCGAGGCTGCCAGAGCTCCAGGAGCCTTTGGCCAGCGCTGCCAGGGATGGACAGGGTGGGGTTGTTGGGGGGCTGGGCAGGGACAGGGGCTGCAATGGGTGATCCTGGGGGTCCCTTCCAGCTCAGGATATTCTGGGACTCTGTGATTTTGTGGTGAGGATCTGTCCTGTGGCAGCACCCTGTGGCACCTCCACCCCTGCCTGCCTTCCCTGCCTTTCCAGGCTGTTGCAGAGGGAATGGCACCGTTGTCCTGCATTGCCAGGGGGGCTGTGCTGGCCCAGCTGGGCCAGTGGGGCTGGGGGAGCTGTGTGGGCTGTGCTGCCCCAGGGACATCCTGGCTGATGCTGCTGCTGCTGTGTTTGGTTCCAGTACAACTACCAGAACGCCTGGAATTACGGACAGTATTACCACACAACCTGATCCCCGGAGGGAGTGGAGTTCACTGTGCTGCAGTTTCAACAAAGATGGAATAAAAAAAAATTATATTTTTCTAATTTTGGGCTGTGAAGGAACTGTTGTGCCACCTGCTTTTGGTCCTCTGCATGTGAACCGAGCTGCTGCTCACGGGGTATGTGTGAAGCAAGATCCGTGTGCTGGTAACTGATAAATGGTCTCTGTACAATTCTCATTTACCATAAATGATTTTTTTAATTCCCTGCACTAATTTATGGAGTATCAGAAGAATTCTCGTCGGTCTCATGATTCCATAATTGAGTGGGTGGAGCTGTGGGGGTCTGGGTTGGTTTTGCCCCAGAGCTGCTCTGCTGCCTGGCCCTGGCCCGGGGCTGGAGCCAAGGCTCGTGCCGCTCCCAGCCCAGGTGCCAGGGAGCTGTTCCAGGCCCGGCTGTGTTGGGATTGGGGGCCTTGGCAGAGCTGCCACATGGGTTCTGTAGTGTGGGAGGGGGCAGGGATTAAACCACCTTCATTCTTTTTTAAAAGCACAAACTGTGTTTGGGATGAGTTTTGTATTTAGAGTTTTTCATGTACACGGTGTGAGCAAAACTTTTTTCATTTTGATCAAAGTGATCATTCCCATTTTTGTAATAAAAGCGAGGAATTCAGTAGTGCTCTGAGCTTTCTTGGACTGCCTCATTCGAGCCAGGAGGGAGAACAGAATGCCTGAGTTGAGCTCTGGTGCTGTTCACAGGAGGGGCTGTGGCACAGGGACACCCGGGAACACCTGTGGAACACCTGGATCTCTGCCAGCAGAGCTGCTGTCAAAGGAAGGCAGAGGGAATGCTGTGGGAATGCTGTGGGATTGGGCTCTGCAGCAGGGAAGGGGCCCTGGCTGGGCGTGGGGCCATGGGACTGTGGAGCAGGAATGGTGTGGGACAGGAATGGTGTGGGACTGTGGAGCAGGAATGGTGTGGGACTGTGGAGCTGGAATGCTGTGGGACTGTGGACAGGAATGCTGTGGGACTGTGGAGCAGGAATGGCGTGGGATTGTGGAGCAGGAATGGTGTGGGACAGGAATGGTGTGGGACTGTGGAGCTGGAATGGTGTGGGATTGTGGACGGGAATGCTGTGGGACTGTGGGATCGGGCTCTGCAGCAGGGAAGGAAGGAGCCCTGGCTGGGCGTGGGGCCCTGCAGTGCCCGGCAGAGCAGCGGGGGAGCACAGACACAAGGGAGGCACGGGCAGGTACAAACTCTGCTTTAGTGGCGGGGCTGTCACTACAGCAGCGGGGCGGGGACAACACTCGGCACACATCTCCAAAGGCACCGCTGTAACCCGAGCCGGGAGTTACAGCCACGCCAGCAGGAAGCTCTCTCTGGCAGAAAGGGATTCCCAGCAGCACAAGGAATCCTTCATTCAATATCCACCAGCTCCACTTCAAAGAAGAGTTTTGCATTTGGTGGGATCCTGTTGGCAAATGTTAAGGAAACTGAAAGGAAACGGCCCCTGCAGTGACCCCACAGCTGCTGCCCGGCCTCTCCCATGTCCCTGCCATGTCCCTGCCATGTCCCTGACACCAAGCAGGGAGCCACAGCTGCTGCCCAGCAGGAGCTGTCGGGAGACAGGGACAGCTCCATGGACACACCTTCCTTAGCACTCCCTGCTCCTCGTTCCCCTGAGCTGCCCCAGCCTTGGCTGCACGTGTGTGGGGCAGTGGCTGGGGGGGTTACACTGTCCCCCTGTCATAGGGGAGAAGGGACAAGGCAGCCCTTCAGATGGCAGCATTCCAGCACAGGAGAACAATCCCTTCCCTGCCTCCAGAAGGGTTGGGAAAAAGAAACAGGGCTGCATGAAACACTGCAGGATCACTCCTCCATCCCCTACTTCAGCTGTATCCCAGAACCAAGGGTAACCGTCCCTGCTCCTGTTTCCCTGCACTGGTTAGGATCCCCATCAGGCAGAAGCACTTGGAAGCAGCTGGAATAAAAATGCAGGTGGAAAACAGCAGCAGGGTACCTCTGCAGGAGTTATTCTCCAGAAGAAAAGGGCAGCTGCACCCCCAGGCAGTGCCCTGAACTCCCTGAGTGGGAATGTCCTGCTGTACAAGTGAAGGCCTCTCCTGCATCCCTGCCCATGAAGCATTCCCAGGTTCCCTAAGGAGCCAGAGGTCATGGAAGGATACTTGGCATCAGGCTGCCCCTTCTTGCCATAGGCCCACTCAGGCTCAATCTCCAGCTGGGCCTTCTCTCCTTTGCTCATGGTCAGCAGGGCCTCATCCCACTGAACGACACAGAGAGCTCCAGCCAGGGACGGGACAGCGCAGGGACAACGGCCACTGCACTGCCCAGCTTCTCCTGTGGCTCCCAGGACAGCCACCCAGCCCCAGGCGTCCTGCCCAGCCCTGTGGGACACCCCAGGGTGTTCCCTGCTCCCACAGCAGTCCCACAGAGCAGATCTGTGCTCCTGTGCTGGGATGACACCGGGCAGCAATGGGAACACACATCCCAGCAGCACTCCCAGCCTCAGTATTCCCTTCCCAGGGAGTGCCCAGGGACTGCTGCTGTGTCCCCACTGGGGGAGGCTCTGGCACCACAAACCCGGGATAAACACAGGGATAAACCCGGGCCATGCTGCTCCTGCAGCGCTGCCCCTGCCCACGGACACAGCCCCATCCCACAGCAGGACTTTCTCCTGCCCAGCCTGGAGAAAAGGAGGCTCAGGGGGGACCTTGTGGCTCTGCACAACTCCCTGCCAGGAGGGGACAGCCGGGGGGGTCGGGCTCTGCTCCCAGGGAACAGGGACAGGAGGAGAGGGAGCGGCCTCAGGCTGGGCCAGGGGAGGGGCAGGGTGGGCACCAGCAGGAATTTCCCCATGGAAAGGGTGCTCAGGAACTGGCACAGAGTAAAGGCCAGGGAATGCAAACACGGATGGATGGATGGATGGATGATGGATGGATGGATGGCTGGATGATGGATGGATGAAGGATGGATGGATGGATGGATGATGGATGGATGGATGGCTGGATGATGGATGGATGAAGGATGGATGGATGGATGGATGATGGATGGATGGATGGCTGGATGATGGATGGATGAAGGATGGATGGATGGATGGATGATGGATGGATGGATGGCTGGATGATGGATGGATGAAGGATGGATGGATGGATGGATGATGGATGGATGGATGGCTGGATGATGGATGGATGAAGGATGGATGGATGGATGGATGATGGATGGATGGATGGCTGGATGATGGATGGATGAAGGATGGATGGATGGATGGAGCGAGCCCAGGATGCTGTGAGAGACTGACAGGAGCCTGAGGCTGGGCTGATCCCAGGGAACAGAACCTGGGTTCCCTGCACTGCCTGGAGGGAATGACTCTGAGCATGAATGTTCCATCCTCCCAGTGCAATCCCTTGCAATCTGCCTCCACAGAACCCAAGAACTGCAGCCCAGCTGTGAAGCACAGAATGAACTGCCCAGGGACTCAGAGGGAGCCCTGGGTGCTTTACTTACACCTCGGATCACTTTTCCTACACCAACTTTGAAACTCAAGGGCTTGGCTGCCTTTTTCTTCTTTGAACCTGGAAGAGAGTTTTATGTTCATTTGCCTCAACATCACACCAGCACACTCCACACTTCCGTACAAAGCTGCCATTACAATCATGCTTCATATAAATAGCTGTTGTTCTAATATTATTTTTAGCCCAATATCAGAGTTTCAGAGGAAATATTA
Organism: Leptocoma aspasia; assembly: GCA_013399835.1. Taxonomy (NCBI): domain Eukaryota; kingdom Metazoa; phylum Chordata; class Aves; order Passeriformes; family Nectariniidae; genus Leptocoma; species Leptocoma aspasia. The sequence goes on along the minus strand of VXAX01001310.1, from coordinate 47,563 downwards.
ACACCGTGCACTAAAAACATCATTAAATGTTCAAGCTGCACCAAAGCATCTTTCAAACCCCACAGACTCATTCCTGAATTACTCACGTTGACTGTACAAGTCATGGACATACCAAGGAAGCAAGAAAAGTCAACAGGGAACATACAAGTATGAGGAATTACAGACAGTATTCCAGAGTCACTGGAATACTGTTCCTGAGAGCGGGACATCACTGCTGGGAAAGCCTTTCCATATTGCACAATTTCATACTCCTAAACCCTCTGATCTCTCACAGAAACACCAGCAGGGAATATTGCACACCAGAGTATTCAAATCCCTCTCATTCCAGAGCCTCCATATTTAAAGATTTACCACAGAAGGGCCCCAAGATGTGTTTACCCAGAGAAACTCAGGACACTGCTGGTGCCAGAGTTCCCTAGGCACCATCTCCCCTCCTGACTGACTCCCTGCATTCCACATTCCCGGGCCTGGAATGCCAGAAGCCAGGGCTGGCAGGATGCAGCCCTGTCACTTGACACCAGCCAGTCCTAAAATACTGCCCTTGCTGCCTCATGGAAAATCAGGATCAGGAGCTGCAGGGCAGCTCAGCACCACCATGATAAAGCTGTTTGTCAGGAATGCTCCCAGACACACCTTCCAGGGGCAAACCCCTGCCCACATCTGCTGAAAGAGCCCAGGTAACTCCCTCTAGGAGCATTTGCAACCAGTCCCAAGAGTTTATCTGCACATCTACTTATCCATAACCTTACTTGACTGAATATTGGTATCAAAGACTGTCCCATCCTGCAGCTTTCCCGTGTACCAGCAGTGGACAGTGTCTCCTTTCTTCGGGAAGTTGGTTTTATCACCCTTCTTTAAAATGGATTTTGTGTACTTTGGTGGCCCCTAAGGTTATAAAAAAAGAGAGTTGGGACTGGTGGGTTAAATAGTCTCAGATATGCAAGACTGAACAACCACTGAGTTTAAGGCATCAAAGAAGACACTGTTAGTGAATGATGTGTTCATGTTACTGCAGGGCTGCAAAATTTGGAGAAAATGCAGCTTAGGGTTAAGGTGGGGTATAACACCAGATTTCTTGCTGTAACCGGGTTTTTGAAGACTTAGGATCACACAATCTCCTGAGCTGGAAGGGACCCCCAAGGATCGTGGAGTCCAACTCCCATCCCTGCCCAGACCTCCAACAACCCCACCCTATCCATCCTNGGGGGAGAACCTGTCCCTGATCTCCAGCCTGGGCAGTGCCAGCACCCTCTGGGGGAGAACCTGTCCCTGATCTCCAGCCTGGGCAGTGCCAGCACCCTCTGGGGGAGAACCTGTCCCTGATCTCCAGCCTGGGCAGTGCCAGCACCCTCTGGGGGAGAACCTGTCCCTGATCTCCAGCCTGGGCAGTGCCAGCACCCTCTGGGGGAGAACCTGTCCCTGATCTCCAGCCTGGGCAGTGCCAGCACCCTCTGGGGGAGAACCTGTCCCTGAGATCCCCCAAACCCTCACCCCGAGACAAGCGACCCGGGTAACTCGGTTTTCCAGGCGAAAAACGCGAGTTGAGGGTACCACACCAACCTCCTCCGCAGCCTCCTCAGCCTTCACCGCCTTCCCCTTGGCCTCCTCCACCTTGGCCGGCTTCGCCTTCTCCGCCGCCTTCTCGGCGCCGTCCGTGCCCTTGAAGCGCTGCGAGGGGAAGGATGAGGAGCCGCATCCATCAGCCCAGCCCTGCCCGAGCCCAGCTCCGTCCCCACGGCCTCACCTGAGTGTGGAAGAGCTGCGTGTAAGCCGCGATCAGCTGCTCCTTATTCGCCGTCTTGGCCACGTTCTTCACCTGCCCCAGCAGCTTGTGCTCCGCCAGGAACTGCGGGACACGCGCGTCAGGCGCTCAGCAAAGAAAAACCAAACCGAACCTCCCCCACGCAACCCCAAATTGCCGATTCCCCCACGGCATTACCGCCTGCGCCGCGTGCTCCTGCAGGAATTTGATGATCTCCTTCTTGGCCAGCGCCTCGCTCCGCAGCTCCTCGGCGCTCCAGGGCTGCGCCGGGCCCGCGGCCGCCGCCATCTTCCCACCCACCTCCCGCTCCTCCTCCGGAGAGGAGGGCTGCCCCCCGCCCGGCAGGGCGAGGGGCGGGCCGGGAGAGGGCCGGGGGAGAAGGGGAGGCTCGGGAGGCGGCTGCCCTGCCCTGCCCTGCCCTGCCCGGCCGTCCCCCTCAGCCTCGGCCGCGCTCCCGCCGGGATTGCGGGGAGGGGCGCCGAGGGAGGGACAAAATGGCGCCGCCTCGGGGCTCGCGGGCCACGCCCTGAGCGAGGGCAGCGGCGGCAGCGGCGGGGGTTGCCTCCGGCCGGGCG
>VXAX01001310.1:18892-37804 GCA_013399835.1 Leptocoma aspasia | reverse complement strand
AGGAGCAGCAGCAGGAGCTCAGGGCCGCTGCAGGAACCAGATCTCGTTGTGGCGGTCGGCCGCCGCGGGGTTGGTGTAGCCGGCGATGATGAAGGTGTCCCGCAGGCACAGCTCGGGGCTCTCCAGGATGGCTGCCAGCAGGTTGATCTCTCTCATGATGGAGTCTTCGTTGGTGATCCCTCGGAAGCTCCTGCAGTGGTCAGGTCAGGTCAGCTCTGGCTGCACCCACAGCTCCCTGACAGGAGGGTGCAGCCTGCTGGGGGTGGCTCTGCACCCAGGGGACGGCAACGGGACAAAAGGGGACAGCCCTAAGCTGCACCAGGGGAGGGTTAGCCTGGACTGAGGAAAAAGCTCCTCACAGAAAGAGTGGTTGGGCATTGCAGAGGGATGCCCAGGGAGGTGGAGTCACCGTCCCTGCAGGTGTTTAAGAAAAGCCTGGATGTGGCACTTGGTGCCATGGTCTGGGTGACAAGGTGGTGTGGGGTCATAGGTCGGACTCAATGATCTCAGAGTTCTTTTCCAACATAGTTTGTTCTGTGATTCATTTTAAACTCTGTTTTTCCAGAGCCCAGAAATGCCTTTTGAATTACTTGGTTGTGTTTCACCCATGGTACTGACTGTGATTGATCCCTAACCATTTTTTCCTTAAGTTTTCTGTGCCATGTCAGACACTTTGTTCCCAACTACACAGAATAGTCTGAGGGTGTTTCATCACACACTTACAGATGCATCGTTTTACCAAGTAACTGATATAAATGTGGGATAACCTGAGCTGGAAGGGACCCACAGGGGTTGTGGAGTCCAGTCATGGCCCTGCCCAGCCCCCCAACAACCCCACCCTGTCCATCCCTGGCAGCGCTGGCCAAAGGCTCCTGGAGCTCTGGCAGCCTCGGGGCCGTGCCCATTCCCTGGGGAGCCTGGGCAGTGCCAGCACCCTCTGGGGGAGAACCTGTCCCTGATCTCCAGCCTGGGCAGTGCCAGCACCCTCTGGGGGAGAACCTGTCCCTGATCTCCAGCCTGGGCAGTGCCAGCACCCTCTGGGGGAAGAACCTTCCCCTGTTATAAATTGGTAGCCATTATTTCCTGACTGTCCCATTCATAAAACAGGCAGCTTTTACAACTCCTGAAAATTCAGTTTTACCATTTGTTACCTTTTACAAAGTCTAAGAATCATAACGTGCCCAGATTGAGAGCTGCCTGCTTTTGCTGTGCTCAGCAGAGGTAAAGCATTTCTCACCTGCTGTAGACAATGGTGGCAGGCCACTCCTCGATGATGATGTCGGAGTCGAAGGGGTGTGGGGGCTGGTCCTGCAGCACCTCGGGCAGGTAATAGGCCACTGTCACCGCCTGGGTCATGGCCGACTGCGCCTCGTTGGTGTGCACGATGGTCACGATGGGCACGGTGATCCCCAGGTACAGCCCTGGCCACAGGCAGGGGTTGGGAGCGTTCAGGAGACACAGGAGAAGGTTTGCACACTGTGCTTGCCTGCTGGCTTTGTGCTGGATTGTTTAAATGAGCACCACGGGGTTAATGAAGGGGTTTCACGGGTGGGTTAGGCACTGGGGGTGTGCTCCAAGCTCGACGTAGCAGTGGGTGCCCAGAGCAGCTGGGGCTGTCCTGGGTCCCTGAAAGTGCCCCAGGTTGGACACTGGGGCTTGGAGCAGCCTGGGACAGTGGGAGGTGTCCCTGCCATGGCAGGGGGTGGAACAGGAAGATCTTTCAGGTCCCTTCCCACCCAACCCATCTGTGATTCCATGACTTCACTGTGCTTTGTAGTTCGTGTGTGTTTGCAAGTGTTTGTGCTTTTGTGTCCAAAACACAGCATTTGGTGAGCTCTCCCCTCTTCATGGAGGGCAGGCAGTTTGCCTGAAGTCCTTTCCCCCTCCTAAGAGTTGTGTTTATCTTCAAACTGACCTTGTGTCGTGGTTTAAATATCTGGGAACAAAACTGCAGGCAAGAGAAGGGGCTGCTCTGTGAATTCATTGAGGGTTTGCTGTTGTTAAAAATGTTGCAGTATTTTTTTGCACTGTTGTGTTTGGACTGCAGGAGGCAGAGATGGCTGACAGAGGGAACTTCTGTACAGTTGGATAAAAACCCTGCAGTTCTGGAGCTAAAATTACTTTTAAACCATGTTAAAGTGTTAAAAGAATGGGGAGGGCTGGGAAGGGACCTGAGGGAGGAAAAGCTTTTGTGATCAATGTTTGTATTTTCTTGGAAAGATACTTAAGGGCTGAGGCAATTACAGCACAGAGCACTGAGCATGGCAAAACTTGATACTAACTGGAGGATGAAAAAATATGAGAACTGATGTCTGGAAGTGAAAACCAGATTAAACTGGATTGGACACCAGGTGCACATTTTACAGGCAGGCACAAGCTCTCAAGGACATGGTGGATTTGCCATTATTTTGAGCTAAAACTGGATTATCTTTCTGGAAAACATGCTTCAGCCACAAATTTGCTGTGTCCATTGGGACAGGGACAATTTAATATCTTGAACTAAGGGGAAGGAGGCAGAAAACTCTGGTCCCTTTTGGTATCACACTCTGCCAGGTGATTTCAGTGCTGCTGTGAAAATGAAACCCTGCAAATCCTGTAGCAAATGCCAGGTTTAAGAGAGAGCTTGGAGCAGCCTGGCACAGTGGGAGGTGTCCCTGTCATGGCAGGGGTGGCACTGGCTGGGATTTAAGCTCCTTCCAACCCAAACCATCCCATGATTTCTATGATTTTTCTGGAAAGGCTGTATCATGGAAAAACGTCCCTATAGGGTGTATATCTGGGAAAAGCTGTTCAAAGCATCTCCCTAATTAGGAGTGAGGGCAGAAATACAATTTTCTAGCTGCTGTGGGACTGAGGTGTGCATTACCTGAGGAGTTCTGCTCACAGATGTACCTCATGAGCTTCATGAACCCAAGGCAGATGCTCTGCTCATACTGCTTCTCTTTCATTCTGATACAAGCCCACTTGGCTTTCCCATACTGCCTTTTCTCATAGAGCAGATCTCCCAGCTGCAAACACACAGAGAAGAATTTGGGATTTTAATTTAATCATCTGAAACCATCAACCAAATAAATACAAGCCGAGCACAAGAACTGTCTTCTTTTCAGCTCTCAGTGACATGACCTTGAAAGAAACATGAATTTTAATCCTTCCTCCTCTAAACCAAGGAATACATGGCTGATTTTGGATCAAAACCGACTTCAGCAGATTTCTAGGTAGTTCTCCTTTAAAATAAGGACCTGTCATCTTTTGGACTGGCACTATTAAACATTTAGTTGCAATTAACACTGAATAACCTTATTTTTGTATTGTTACAGTAATACTGCAACATTAAAAAAGGCTTTCAACATAAACAGTCAGGAGTCCCAAACTGTTTAGGTGAAACACACTCAAATGATGGTATTTATAAGTGTGAATTATTTAAATCTATTTAAAAGAAATGTGGCAAAAAATCTTCATAGATGGTCAGTAAAGGTTTTCATGGTTTTTGATTTAAAGTTAGACATTTGTTTGCACATTCTTGAGCTGGAAGCAATTTGCTGTCCATTAATTTCAGGTTTTTATTAGAGGATAAGATGGGTTTATGAATTGCTGCTTTGTTTGATAATGATCTGTGATACAGAAGTACATTTTTGGTTTTAAATTCAGATACTCATCTCTTTCAAGCACTCTTTGCTAAGGTTTTATCAACATGACTGTAAAGGAGCAAATGCACGGATTTAAGTGAAGAAAATGTGTCAAGTCTTATCTTACCAGATAAGACAAACAAAATGGGCAATTTATTTCAAATGGCAAAGTAAGAGGGGTTTTTGTTAAATTAATTATGTCTCAAAGGCTGTAATTCCTGGCCATCCTGGCTTTCCTGATAGTTTCTACCTTGCAAAAAAGAAAATGACATGCATACAAGGGATGAGATGTTCCAAATGAGAGGGAGTGGCACAGTTCCAGTGCTTTGCACTCGATGTTCAAACCCCAGCCAGTTCCAAGACCTTTGTGAGGAGCCCCACGTGCACTGGGAGGGCAGCAGTACCTTCTCCTTGCGCTGGATCAGGGTGAAGGGGATGCTCTGCCTCTCCTGGGGGTTGTTATTCCTGGTCAGCTGCTGGATGGGCTCTGCCATGTCTGCAAGAGAACCACACAGTTCCCAGGTGAGACTCCAGAGACAAGGCTGAACCTGCCTCCTTCCCTTGGGCTCTTTGTGGCTGCTTTGCTTTGCTCTTCTCCAGGCAAGGAAGAAGCTTTTCCTAGGAGAGCTTACCTGGGTTCTGCTCCTGTGCTGTTAGGAGTGGCTTTCCCTCTCCCATTCCCTGAATTCCCAGCTACCCAGGTGTGCATGGAAAGGTTTTGGCTGTGCCCCATTTCCTGGGCCTGTGCAGGGACATTCCCAGTGCAGCAGCTCTTGTGCTCTTGGGTTCAGGTGTGTCCACACAAAGTAAATCAGGTTGGCTGCTCTTGTTGGCAGGCTCAAGGAAATAGTGCTGTGGGAATGAATTTCCAAAGGGTGTTTAATGTCTGAAGGTGTATTTATAACTGTGGGTGCCCTGACATCAATTCCAGCTGAAGGGCATGAATAAATTCTGCTTAGGAGTTGATCCCTGGCAGACAGGCTTGGAAACTGTGGGTACAAGGTCAGTCTTAGGAATGGAACCTCTCTCTTCCACAAGAGTTGGTCCCTTGCCTTCCAGAGCTGAAGTGATGAGGGCACTTGTGTACTTAGAGGACTAGAAACTCGATTTTCTGTGCAGTGTTTGACAGTCTGGATGTGAATTCCTGCCCTGCTGCCCCGTGGTTAGTACTGGACATGCAGGAAAAGGAGGAGTTTCAGCTCCCAGAGCCGTTTTTGGGGAGTTTGGGTGCCTCAGGGTCTCAGTGGAAGAGGCAGGATGGTGGGGGAGAGAGTATTATCCATGTTTGAGAGGAGAATTAAGATGCAGGAGAATTAACTTGGGCGAGGTCACTCAGTAAATCTGTAGCTGAGCTGGGAATCAAACCTCCATCTCCTGGCATCCAGTCCAGGGGTTTAGCCTTAAGGCTATTTGGAATAGTAAAGATCCTTAAACAAAAGGGAGGAAAATAATAAAGGGGAAAAAGCTACATTGTAGTTAAGTGTAAACATTTTTTCTTTGCAATATGTCACTGGAAACGTTTAAAATGTAACTAATAACTGACATGTAAATGGATCTCTTTGGGGGCTATGGGGAAAATGAAAGTAAATTAGAGTTCAGAACTGAATTTTCCAAGAATTAAGAAAGCTTTCAGGACTCTAGAAAAGTTAACTCTATTTTTAGATTACTTTATCAATTATTGGGGGGGTTATGTTTTTTGCATTCCATATTAATGCAGAGGATAGGGATTACAGCTGATTAAAGTCCTTTGGGGAGTTTTATCCTTCAGTTTATGAGTCTGTGCTCTGTGCTGTCCCAGTCTGGAGAGCTCCACCTGCCCAGGGCCAGGCAGGTGGCACAGGGACAAGGACAGTTGTATTTTCTCAAGGCATGGTTTCAGTGACCCACAGAGATCATCCATTCCAGCCCCTGTCCCTGCCCAGACCCCCAAAAATCCCCCCCTGGGCATCCCTGAGAGCTCCTGGAGCTCTGGCAGCCTCGGGCCGTGCCCATTCCCCGGGGAGCTGTCCCAGTGCTTATCCCACCTCTGGGGGAAGAACCTTTCCTAAAATCCACCCTAAACATTCCCTGGGTCCCGTCCCTGTCCCAGGGAGCAGCAGGGACATGGGCTGCTCCTTGTCACAGGGGGATTCCTCCTTCTGGAAAATCCCCTCCTCCTTCAGCCCTGGACAGGACCTGAAGAAAAATCTTGTATTACTCTGTCTTGATTTTAGTACCACGTGCTGAGTGCCAGGGAGCAAACCTGCAACGCTGTATAAATGTGTAACTCAAACCTGGTCACACGCTGCTTTTGATATATTCCTTAGGCTTTTATCCCTCCTTATGGAATGTAGGAATTGCAATGCCAGGCACCAGATAATTCTGTGGGAAGGGCTCTGGTTTTCTGCTGCAGGGAGCTCTCGGAAGGAGCGTTAAATAGAGTTCAATGAAGTGTTAACTAGAGAGCCTCCGTGCCCTGGGCATCCCGGAGCTGTCAGATTCCAGCACTGCAGACACAAAGCGAGGCTGCTGGGGTGAGTACTGCCTCTGGGATGGCACTGGGCATCCAGAGGCCCCTCCAGGGCCACGGAGAGCAAGGCAGGGAGCTCTGTTCAGACCCATCTTAGCCTTCTTTTAGCACCAGCTGTATCCCATCCCAGGGAAGGGATCCCTGGCAGTGCCCAAGGCCAGGTTGGAGCAGCCTGGGACACTGGAAGGGGTCCCTGCCACGGCAGGGGTGGGGTGGATGGGGTTTAAGGTCCTTTCCAACCCAAACCAGTCTGGGATTCTCTGTCTTTAGCACGTTGTCATTGTTAAAGCTTGGCAGAGTCCAGGTGACACTTCAAGGTGTGGCTGGGAAAGGAGGATGGACTCAATTTGCTGCGTTGGCATATAGAAAGAGTTTTTAAAGAAGAGTAATTTAATACTGGTGATGTCCAGTGCAGCCTGGGCAGGTTTGGCTCTGCCCACCTCGGGGAAGGTGAGTTACCTGCAGGGCAGAGATGCTGCAGATCTGCTCCTCTGGGCAGGACAGGGCAGAGTTAAAGTCTGACCCAGCTGAGCTTGGAGTGACTCTCTGCTGCTTGTTAGGAGTTCTGACTCACCAGTCTTTTAGATTCTCCAGTCTTTCTTAAAATTGAAAACAACCAATTTCTGCCTAAGATGAGCCTGGGAGCCTCCTTGACAGAAGCAAATCAATCCTTTACTTGTTTACTCTGGGCCATTTTTAAACACAGCCCTCTTTCCTTAAAGAGCTACATGGGGGTACACGGGATATTCTTAGGAAGAATGCTTTTGCAGGTCGTCAGTTTAATATTTAATTAGCTCTGAAAACTCGCACTGGTTGTTTTTAGCGCGAATCGGGCACTTAATTAGCTCTGGAAACTCGCACTGCTTGTTTTTAGCGCGAATCGGGCACTTAATTAGCTCTGGAAACTCGCACTGATTGTTTTTAGCGCGAATCGGGCACTTAATTAGCTCTGAAAACTCGCACTGATTGTTTTTAGCGCGAATCGGGCACTTAATTAGCTCTGGAAACTCGCACCGATTGTTTTTAGCGGGAGCAGCTCACCCCAGCCGCTTCCCTGCCTTAGGGAAAGCTTCGCATCGCCCCGGGGGCAGCTTGAGCCGCTTCAGAGCCAGCCTTGGGTGGCCCAGCAGGACTCTGCTGGGTTCCCTGCCGTGTCGCAGCCCCAGCCCGTCCCCGATGCCGCAGCCCGGCCTTACCGCGGGGCACGTCCACCTGGTGTCCCCGGCCCACGCTCTGCCAGTAGCTCAGCAGCCGCTCCTGCTCCTCGTCGTCCGTGCGCTCGGCCGCCTCCTCCTCCAGGCTGCTGCCGTGGCTGTGGTACGCCGAGTCGGGGCTCTCCTCCTCCAGCCCGTCCAGCTCCTCCAGCGTGATCGCGGCCGGGCCGCCGGGCCCCGCGCCGCCCATGCGGCACCCGCCCGTCTCCGTGCCCGTCTCCATCCCCGCTGCGCTCCGCGCCGCCGCCGCCGCGGGGCTTATCTAGGGACAGGGACCGGCACCGGGGGCGGGGGCAGCGCGGGCACCGCCTCTGCCCGCCCAGCGCCGGGCACGGCACCCGGGCAGGGCTGGAACCGGGAATGGGGCACCCAGTGTGGGACCCGCCTCTGCCTGCCCAGCGCCGGGCACGGCACCCGGGAGCCGGGCACGGAGGGGTGGATACCGGGGATGGGGCACCCAGCGGGCACCGCCTCTGCCCGCCCAGCCCCGGGCAGGGATGGATGGATGGGTCCAGGGATGGATGCCCGCTCCTGGTGCTCTGTGCCTTCACCCCGTGCTGCAGGGACCGAGCAGTGCAGAACTTTCACAAGTTTGTGTCCTGTTTTCCCACTCATTCCCTCTCTCCCAGCTGCTCTCTTTGTCGTGTTTTCCCCACTGCTCTTCACGTCCTGTTAGTTCTTCTTTATTGTGATTTTATTTTGCTGCTTTCAAACCATGCTTTAAAGACAGATCTTTCATTTTATTTAGGAGATCTCTGAGGCATTTCCAAAATATTAGGAGTGCAAAAACTTGGGGACATTTTGTTACTTCCAAAAGTCCAGCTTTGGAAGTTTTCAGCTGTGTAATTTTGCATTTGCTGAGATAAGCCTTTGTGTGAATGAGGGAGATGAGCAGCCCCGTTATGGGGTGGATATGGCAATTAAATCAGGATCTGGATCTGAATCAGGAGTCTGTGTGGACTCTGTTGTCTTTTATTCCAAATTTAACATGAAATGGCTGTTGTGGCCCTTTTTGTGCAGACAGGAAAGGGAATCTCAGGGCATTTAGGGGTGTTTAGAATAATAGGAAAATAGTCCTTTGCTGTGCACTGTTGATACTTCCAGGGAAAGCTGCAGGTTGGGGATGTGGCTGTTGTGATGCTTAATCTGCCCCCTCCTTTTCCCCTTTTTCTGGGCAGTCCCTTTCTCCAGGCTCAGCTTTGGCTCCCCAGCCCCGGGGGCTGAGCTGGCTGTGAAAATGAACCCTGAATTGCCTCAGAAGCCACGATGTGCCAGTCCTGATGTGCTCCTGGCAGGGCAGACCCAGATCCTGCTGTTCCCTGAAGTGCTCCTTGGGGAATGCGCAGCCAGAGGCACTGGTGGGAATGTCCTGAGAGGGTTTTTTGGGATGCAGGGGTTGCAGGGAGTGAAGCACAGGTCACTGAGGTGGGGTTTGGCCTCTGTCTCTGCTGAAGCAGCTCCAGAGGCTCTGGAATTCACAGGGAAGGCAAATCCTGGAGCTGCTGATTGTTCAAGTGTCTGGCTGGGTGCTGATCCAATACCACGGATCCCTCACTGCAGGGAACTTCTGGCAGTGCCCACATTTCCCTCTCAGACCCAGCTGAAGCCTCAGTCGCTCAGGGAACCCATCCCTGCCCCAGGTAAATCCCACATCACACACTCCAGTGCTGGGGGTGAGGAATTTTCCAGTGAATTTTGGCACTTGGGTTATCAGTACCAAGGGAGGGCATCCTGGCTCTTGCAGATTTCTTCCAGGAACTGGCATTCCTGTTTGAGGCAATGTGTGGATGCTCTTTTTCTCCCCATACTGCATAAATAATTCATGGAAAACAGTCCCAACTCTTTTGCTTATGCATTAATTATGAGAATTAATAGTTGCTTAAATGAAATTATTTCTAAGTAAGAAGCATCTTTGCTGGAGATGAAAGAAAAGACAAAGAAAAACCAACCAGCAGAAAAAGTTTAAAATCACAGCTAAATTTCTCTATATATGGGAAATGTCACAGAATATGGACTGTGAGAAAGAGGCTGGGAGGAGTTGAAAATCCTATTTTAAAAATCCATCTGTAGAAATTACTGTGTATATTTAATTTGTCCTTGATTCCTGATGAGTTTGGTAATCACTGCATTTTATAGAGTACTGAAGATGTGATGGGCTGTGTCTGGATAGATAACAGAGGAGCACCTTGTTACTGCAGGTGAAAAAAGTTGTATTTGTTGTGTTTTTTCCCCAAACTTGCAAATTTTGTGTATGACTGCTGGCTAGTAAACAGCCACTCTAGAGAAAACACAGTTTTGGTAGTGCTGTGTTCTTGGTGCGTTCCTGGCAGGTTCTATCTCTGAATAGAACAGAAAAACTGATTTTCAGCCTTAAAAATTTCAGATCCAAACCATCCTCAGTGGATGCTCCTTTCTGTCTGACAGTCACTTACTGAGTGGTGGGTTGATGTAGACAAGACACTTTTTAACACTTCTCAATAAAAAGTAAGATTGTTCATGGTGAAATCAGCTGAAAAGTAAAAAGTGGAGGTCTTGTTTTATAACCCTTATGAAAGGAAAAATGTTGTAACAGGAGAAAACTCAGCTGTTAGAAAAAGATAAAGTATTGGGCTTTTTGGATGGACCCCAGCTTCCGGGAAAACCAGCAAATTTTCAGTGTGTCTCATGTCCCTGGAGGATTGGGAAGGGTGTGAATGAGTTAATGTAAACTTAAACAAAACTTTGGTGCCAAGATCATTACTGGGCTGAGCAGTATTGGGTTTGGAGAGTGACAAGATCAGCTAGAATCCACCCTACCCTGCTGTGTCCCTGCTGCTTTCCTTTCTTTATTGGTCAGGTGAGAAAATGTCAGCACTTGCACAAAATGCACTTTTCTGCCTGGTTCAGAGTTGGTTTGTCACGACTCTGAAGTTTTACGAGAGAATAACTAAACCTCAATACTAGTCAGAGCTCCAGAGCCTCCTCCAGCCGGCAGACACTAAACCTGGAAGTCACTTTTTGGGAATATTGCCTGCTGCATGGACACTCCTCAGATATCACACCTGGGAAGCCAAACCTTCCTGGTTTCAGTGGTGAAACAAAGCAGGGAATGCTCTGGCTCATCCTCTGCCCTTGCCTGGAGCACTGGGAGGCTCTGGCTGTTCACAGCTCCCTGCAGGATCTGTGCCCTGGGACAGCCTGGCCACAGCCCTGCTGGAATGGAAACCCCTCCTGAGCCCCATCTCAGCAGGACCTGCTGGGCAGAGCCTCCTCCTGCCCTGCTCTCCTTGCTTTGCTTTCTTCCTTGGACATGGGAGGATCTGGAGCAGCACAGTGTCCGTGAGGTGCATGGACACCACGGGCCTGGGTCTGTCCTGGAGCTCTTGGTTGTTCCTGCTCCTGGTTTGGGGATCCTCCTAGGAGGGTCTGGGTGTGTCCTGGAGCTCTTGGTTATTCCCTGCTCCTGGTTTGGGGATCCTCCTAGGAGGGTCTGGGTTTGTCCTGGAGCTCCTGGTTTGGGGATCCCCTTAGGAGGGTCTGGGTTTGTCCTGGAGCTCCTGGTTTGGGGATCCCCTTAGGACAGGGCAGTGGGTTGGGGTGTGGTGGTGCCTCACTGGCACTTCCTGGGCTCGTTTCCCTCACCCCAGCTGAGCCCCAGCACGCTGGGAAGGGATCCCTGGGTAGCCAAGGCCAGGCTGGACACTGGGGCTTGGAGCAGCCTGGGACACTGGAAGGGGTCCCTGCCATGGCAGGGGTGGGGTGGATGGGATTTAAGGTCCTTTCCAACCCAAACCAGTCTGGGATTCTCTGTTGAGCACTGGCAGTGCTGAGCCAGGGGCTTTGGAGGAAGGTGCAGCTCTCTTTCAGCCCAGCGTGGCTCTGTAAAACCCAGCCAGGGCTGGCTGGGAGCCTGGGGGAGCTCCTGTGGAGGGGATGCACCTTTGGAGTGCCTGTCTGTGGAGGTCCTGTCTGCTTGGCAGCAGGTTTGTGCCAGCCCTCCTTCTCCAGTGGGAAAGAAAAGCCACTCTAACAGTTATTTATGGGTGTTTGTCTTTGGTAAAGAGCCCCTGCAAATCTGCACTAAAATAATTAGGTCAGGGTGCTAGTTTAGAGCCTTTGTTTTTTATTGTGCCAACAGAAAGCAGATTAGGAGCAGTTTTTAGTGAGGTGTAGCTGGCACAGGAACAGCTCTTTGCCCTGTACACAAGTCCCCAGCTCCTGTCAGAGCTCCAAAAACAGGTTCTAAGCTCATCATGGGCTCCAAAACTCGTTGTGGTTTGCTGTGGGAGATACCTCAGAACAGAGGAAGACTTTGTGCTCCTGGCAAGTTCAGTGCAGGCTGGGATAACTCTGCCAGTTGTCTTTTATCTGCTGGCTGTAAATCTGGCAGCTCTGAACTCCAGACACTGAGCTGCAGAAAGCCACGAGTGCTCCTGAGCAATTAATTGGAATTAATTCTATGGCTGTGTTTGGGTAACATGACCCTGAAGTGTTTTGGAAAGGCTGAGGGGACTTTTCCAGAAGTATTATCTTTTTAATTAAAAATGAAGGTATGGAGGCAAGATAAATGTAATCAGTGAGCAGTGCCTGCTGCTGAGGCTCTCCTAAGTAGGTTGTGTTTACTGTTCCCTGGTAGTTCTGAAGCTCCAGGTGACTGGATCCTGCTGTCTTTCATAACAGCACCAGGTTTGTTTTGCAGAAGGTGATTAAATCAGACAGGGGTGTACATTGAGCACACAGGGACAATATCATTTTCTTATATGTTAGAAACTAGGTCAAGGGATGAAACAGTAAAGTACAGGTAATGGAAATTGCTTTTTAGAAAGAAATGCTCTGCAGCAAGTATAGGAAATCATAAACCAGTACTGAAATATCAGATTTAGTGGCCATTAGTTTTTAATGAAAATATTAATTTCTTTTCAAGAGGAGCATTTGTGAAAAGCCTGAATCCATTTCCACTACTTGAGACATAGTTTGAACTTCCTCTTCAGCATTTCAGGTGTGCTCATGTCCAACTGTTTGGGGTTTGATGGGAGGGTAATGAGCTATTCCAGTGGTATCCATTCAAATAAGAAGCACTGAGTTCTTCCTTCATGGTCAGCATTTTGGTTTATTTGGTAAATACCTTTTCCTGGAAGCTGGCACAGACATCTCTGTCTCTGTCCTTTTAAAGGCACTTATCAGGTACAGCCTGGATTGAAAAACAACACAAGAGTAACAAACTCTGTGATAAAACACCAAGTTCTGAATTCTAAACCCTTAAAACTAAACTGCATTTTTAATTTTGTTCTCACTGATATGAGAAATGAATTCCTTGTGCATTCAGCCTTCCCAGTGGCTTGGTGAATGGTTTTGGCTGTATTTTAAGAGAACAACATTTGATTTCTTTATTTTTCCCCCTTTCCTCCAGAAATTCCTGGCACTACTGTAGCCTGCAGTTGGTGTTTGCTTGTTGGTGGTGTTAGAGGTGTTAGTGGTTTATTTGGCTTAATTAATCCAGGAGCCTTAATTAGGAGGAATGCCTGGGGATGGAGTGTCCTGCCTTGCTTTCCCTGGGAGCTGTGAGGCCGTGACCCAGCTCCCCTGGGGCTGAAGGAGGTCTGGAAGGGCTTGGGAAGGTCTTGGAGCCTTTTGGGTGTCCCAGGGGACAGGGAGGGGCTGCCCCAGGCCTGGCTCCCATCCCATGGCCCCGGGTAAAGTCATGGAATGGTTTGGCTTGGAAGGACCCTAAATGCCATCCAGTGCCACGGCAGGGACACCTCCCACTGTCCCAGGCTGCTCCCAGCCCAGTGTCCAACCTGGGGCACTGCCAGGGATCCAGGGGCAGCCACAGCTGCTCTGGGAGTTCCAGCCCAGCCTCCCAGGGAAGAGGAGCAGCCCAGGATGCCCCAAAGCACTCAGAATTGTGGCTCCATGGCTGTGATTTCCCTTTATCTGCTGTAAGCTGCTTATCCTGCTGGCTGCAGTGACCTGTGGGCATGGATGGGCAGGGTGGAAATTCCCCAGCACGCTGCCCCAGCTCAGCTGGGGCTGGCACAAGTTCCCCTTCACCCTTCCAGATTTCTCCTTGCATTTTTGATTCTTTGGGGGATTAATGCTGCTGTCGTTGATGATGGCAATTATTCCCATTCCGTTCCTTAGGATTTTAGATTAGATATTGGGAATTAGGAATTCCTGGCTGGAGGGTGGGGAGGCCCTGGGCTGGAATTGCCAGAGCAGCTGTGGCTGCCCCTGGATCCCTGGCAGGGCCCAAGGCCAGGTTGGACACTGGGGCTGGGAGCAGCCTGGGACAGTGGGAGGTGTCCCTGCCATGGCAGGGGTGGCACTGGCTGGGATTTAAGGTCCCTTCCAGCCCAAACCATCCCAGGATTCTCTTTTCATTTTAATGCCACACAAGTTCTGCACACAGAGTAAGAAGATAAAAGAAGACCTATAAATAAATTATATTACAAACTAACCTACAGGAATAATCAAAGCAAGCAGACAGAAGTTAAACTGAGCTGCCCCTGCACTGCCAAGCATGAGCAGCACGTGCTTGTTAAGGATATTTGTGCATCCTAACAGGATGTGGGAACCCAGCACAGGGGCAGTGCCTGGAGTAACAAATGCAATGTTACAGGTTGAGTTCTACACATGGCTTTTTTTACCTCTCAGGGCATTTTCTCCCCATCAACTCCACTGCTGGGATCAGTGTTGGAAGCCTGACTTAGGCCTGGCTTTATTGGTTTAGTTGGATGTTTTTCAGTAGTCTGATGGGACACTAAAGAGATTAACCATTTGTTACACTGTAGCTCTTAGGGCAAGGCAGCTGTGCTGCTGCTGAGTGCCTGGAAAACTTGGTATGCAAGTTTTCTGGAGAAGCCTGTTCTTGTGCACTGGGTTTTTTGGGGCCCTTGGCCAAGGGGGCCAACAGGTTGTAAACAGTGTTTGTAGGACAAATCTGATTACTGCAATTATGGCAGAGTTAGTGCTCAGGCCAAACTAAGTCTGTGGAAAAATCCTGACCACCTAAGGCTGGGAACCAAAGAGGAAAAACAGGATTAAGCTGCATTAGTGCAGGTTATTGTCCTTGCTGCACCGAGGTGGAAAGCAGGTACATGTGATGCTGGAAAACAAGCTGTGTTTTGGGGTGGGTTCTGCAGGAAATGGGACATGCTGCTGTGCCTGGGCCTGTTCCTCTGCTCGTGTGTCCCCAGTCCCATCCCTAACCCTAACCCATCCCCATCCCATCCCTCTCTGCTGGCTCAGCCCTTGCTCCATTCCAGGTCCCAGGGGGACTTTCCCCTCCTCAGTTCCTGGGTGGATCCAGGGTTATCCTGGGGCAGGAGGGTGTGGAAGGGACCCGCAAGGATCATGGAGTCCAGCTCCTGACCCTGCACAGGACACCCCAACAATCCTACCCTGTGCCTGAGAGCCTTGTCCAAGTTCCCTGGCAGGAATTTGGGGAATTAACCTAAAAACATCCTGATGATGGAGAACCGTCCACTGAGGCAGAGCACCTGGTACAGTAACAAAGCACTCAGAATTCACTTTGAAAAATCCTGTGTCTCCAATAAAACCAATGAGCTGCTCATGTTCTGTTGTGTAAGATCTATAAAAATGAAATAATTCCAAGGGCTCAGCCCCCCTTCACCTGTGCTGGGTTTTGGTTGCAGGTGCTGGAAGCGTTCGCTGGGCGCCTGATTAAGGTGGGAGTTTTATCCAGGAGGGATATTCCCAGCCTGACCAAGTACCAGATCATCCTGGCAAGGGATCAGTACAGGAAGAACCCCTCTGCACAACATGCAGTAAGTTCTTTATTTATTTCAGGCTATTAAAGTAGTGAATAAATAGGAATAATCCATAGTTACAACATTTCCGGAGACATTTTAAGTAGATTTCTGTTTTTAGCCATGGAATAAAATAGAATCACAGCAGTTTGAGATGGAAGGAATCTTTAACATCATTTATGAAATCTATAAAATATTCCTAATTGTTCCACATTTCTGGATGCCAGTAAAGAAGAGTTAAGGAAAAGGTCAAGCACTCCATGTAAGTGAAATTGCTTTGAGAACTTACATTGTAATCACTGACAGCCAAGTTTTCATTTTCCCCTCAAAGATATATTCCTGCTCCTGTTTTTTGGTAAATCCTCATGGAATGGTCACATTTTGTAAACTTAAAGAAAATTGCCTAGAAAAAGACTGTGTGCCTCAAAAAGAGCCATGGGAAATCTCCTTCACTCTAAGCAAGGCAACTTTCCTGACTTAATTCCATAGCCTGGGTGGATGTGCCAGAAATCCCAGGTTTTCCCAAATGCTGATGGTTCAGCTGGCTGAGGGTTGATGAGCTAATTTTGGGAGATAATAGAGGTATTTTGGAGGTGGAAGAGGATTGCCTTCCCTGAGCATTGTGCAGTCTGTCCCCTGAGGGCTCTGATGCACAGACTGCTCCTTGGGCATCACTTTGGGGTTTGCTCTGCTCCTCAGGTGTCACTCTGGTTTTGGGCAGGAATTGCAGTGGGATTCCTGCTCCTCAGCCACTTCCTAATTCCATCAGAGTCTGCTTTTCTCCCCCAGGGAATCCATCAAGGCATCATTGAAGGAGACTTTGCCCTGTGCATCAGTCTGTACCACGGGTACGAGCTGCTGCTGCAGATGGGAACCCGCTCCTTGTTCATCTACCTGTGGGGAATCATGGATGGATCCAAAGGTGAAACATCCTCAGGAGCACCCTTCCTTTCAGCTCCTCTCTCCTCCTGTCATTTACCTCCCTGTGTGGCTGGTTTGGCACAGAGCACCTTCAGGAGCCTGGGCTTGCAGATGGATTTGGTGCTGTGTTCCCCTTGTGTGAAAGGCAGGGTCTGGTTGGGAAAGCAGGCAGGATCCTGAGCTGTTCCAACTCTCTCCAAAGGCTTGTCCCGCACCAAGAGCGAGCTGGGGCGCAACCAGGACTTCATGGAGCTCTACCAGCACCTCCAGGGCATGTTCTCAGACTCTGCTGTCACTCCTGAGACTGCAACTGCTTGCAAGAGCACAACAGGTCAGGATTCCCCTCTCAGGGACAGAATATTCCTGTTTCAAAGTTGTGCTGCACTGGCTGCTGCTCTTTATTCCAGATTGAATTCCCAGTGTTCTGTCTCTCCCTCCCTCTTGCTCTTCCCTCGTGGTTTTAGCTACTTTCAAGCAAGTTTTCTATGTTTGGAGTTTTTAATTTGCTCTAAAATGAAGGTTAAAATACAACTGTTTCACTGTAAGTATTTTCCAGTGTGACTCTGACAAAAGTAACAGCACTTTCTCAAAAACTGGGTTTAACAAATGTTCTTCTGTCACCAGTTTGTTTTGTTTAGAACTAATCTCTAAATATCAATATCAGGATTTGGGTCTGACTCAGATAATTACAGTGGGAGGGAATGAAGTTCCCTGAACCTTCCTGCTTGTGGCAGGTTTATTTACATCTTTCATTACTTTATTTCCTTTCTAGCATTGGAAAAGAAAAAGGATTTTGTCTACAGCCATCCAAAATTAAAGAAATTGGAGGAGATTGTAATAGAACACTTCAAATCCTGGAAACAGAGATGTTCTGGTGAGTACCAACAGCTCAGAGCAAAACCTGGGAATGGAAACAAGGAATATCCTCTTGATTGATTTCCTCCTTTGTGCTGCTTTATTGCTTTGATTGTTTGTGCATCTTCCCCTCTAGAAGAACTTCACCATAAGATTCCTATGAGAGAAAGCTTCCTATAAATTCTTGTTATTAATTGGATATAAACTGCTCTAACAGCTGAGTAAAACAGGGATAGGGAACTCATTCCTGGGGCTACCACCTTTCCTGCTGGTCCTGTCCCAGTTTGTCCTGGCAGCCCTCCTCAGGAACTCCTGCAGAGCTCCATGAACACATTTAAGGACCTTAAGGATAAAAGTTCTGATATCCAGCCTGAGGATAAGAATTAACAACTTTGAGGCATCAATTTGAAGTTCAACCCCTTCAGTTACATTCACCTGTCTCTCATTCTTTTTCATCTTGAAGAAGACATCATTCAAATCTCTTTGGTTTTGGGATGTTTCAGCTTCTTTATTCCAGCCTTTGGAATGATTACATGAGTAAAAATAACATTGGTTTTGCATCTTGTTCACTTTTTATCTTGCCTGTTTGGATCTCTGTGCTCTGTGAAGTTCTGATAATTTCTGACCTGCCCTTCCCTCTTTTTTTTGTGTTTTTTTTTCTCTCTTGGATGCAAACCTTTGAAATTACTGATGCTTTCTATAGGCAACTTTGTTTCCCAGTTCTGTGTTTGTAACTTTAGGATATGTCCCAATGCATTTAATGCAATTCATTCCTTTTTTCCCTTCCCATTCAGAGTTCTTTCTGTCCTCCCAACCTCCCTCCTTTTGCCTGCACCTTAAAAACCCTGCATTTGAGGTGGAAAGGGAGGGAATTCATGCCCAAAGTCATCAGCCATACCTGGAGCAGCACCAGCCCTTTCTGTTCCATTCATTGCCCAGAGCAGCTGTGGCTGCCCCTGGATCCCTGGCAGTGCCCAAGGCCAGGTTGGACACTGGGGCTGGGAGCAGCCTGGGACAGTGGGAGGTGTCCCTGCCATGGCAGGGGTGGCACTGGCTGGGATTTAAGGTCCCTTCAACCCAGACCATTCTGGGGTTCTGGGGTTATAGTTCTGCTGTCCTGGGAGTTCTGAAATGGAGAAATGGAGACAATGGCACCGTGAACTTCACTCCAAAACACTTCCCATCCAACTCCAGCTTTTCAAAGTGACTTTGATAAGGGTGCCTCAGATAAAGACATTCTCATTGTCACATTCTCCAAAATTAGAGCATACTTTGATCATACTTTGAAAAGAGGAATTTTTCAAGGGAGTGGATCTTGGAACATTTTATGCCCATTTTCTCTTCCCATGAAGTGAGACGAGAGCTGTGAATGTGCAACCTGTGGGGGGTGCCCCGTCCTTTTTTACTGCTACTTCTATGAAAACCTGCCATTTTTTTCCAATCCAGCAGATGAAGAGAGGAGTGGAGGCTCAGCTGGGGACACGAGGGTGATGATCTTCTCCTCGTTCCGGGACAGCGTGCAGGAGATCGCCGAGATGCTGGCACGGCTGCGCCCGGCCGTGCGCGCCATGACCTTCGTGGGCCACGCCTCGGGCAAGGGCACCCGGGGCTTCACCCAGAGGGAGCAGCTGGAGGTGGGCAGGAGGGGACGGGGACCAGGAATGAGTGACAGAGAGCAGTCACTGTGTCACTAACTCCAGGATGGGTGGCAGTGATTGAGCTTTAAGTGGGAGCAGCTGGAGGTGGGCAGGAGGGGACGGGGACCAGGAATGAGTGACAGAGAGCAGTCACTGTGTCACTAACTCCAGGATGGGTGGCAGTGGTTGAGCTTTAAGTGGGGGCAGCTGGAGGTGGGCAGGAGGGGACGGGGACCAGGAATTGGTGACAGAGAGCAGTCACTGTGTCACTAACTCCAGGATCCATGGCAGTGATTGAGCTTTAAGTGGGAGTAGCTGGAGGTGAGCCCAGAGGGGACGGGGATCAGGAATTGGTGACAGAGAGCAGTCACTGTGTCACTAACTCCAGGATGGGTGGCAGTG
>VXAX01001310.1:0-18119 GCA_013399835.1 Leptocoma aspasia | reverse complement strand
GAATCTATATATGAATTTTTATATATAAAAACTATATTGCTATACTTTATAGCATATAAATACTCTATATTTTATATGCTATATATTATAACTGCCTTTAGCTTTAAGTGTCATTGGTAAATCCCTGTGGAGTTAAAAAAACCCCACTGGTTTCCAGAGTATCCAGAATTATACTCACTGAACAAAATAGATGAATAATTTATATATTTACATCATATTAACAGCTGCTAAATTTAGAGGTGAAAAATCTGGGGAAATAGGCGAATACGTGCTGTGGGAATGATTTTATTTTTCCTCTGGGTAGGAAAGCTAAGGTCTAGCATTAAATCGTGATCCAGCAAAGCTAAACAAAAAGGCCAGCCTCTGGAATATTGAATTACTACAAGAAGCCGTGGTTGGAGCGCCAGCCCTTTCTGTTCACTGATGGCCCAGGGCAGCCTGGCACAGAGGGAGGTGTGCTTTTTTTCCCTTTATTTTAGAGCTAAAGAGTTGAAATGGTGACACTGGTGACACTGGGGTGTGGTGCTGGGTCACGAGGTTATCACAGTTCGAAGCCAGGGCAGTGATTACAATGACTCCATCTCAGAAGGTTTGGATTCTTTATTGTCAGAAGGCATAAGGTTCTTGCTTATTTCATAGCTTGTTACAAAAGCCTAAGGTACAAAATAGAAAACCTCTTATCATAATAAATACCTCTTATAATACTAAATTGATGCGCTGGTAACACACACAGCTCCCTCTTAGCACTGGTTAAGAGAGAGAAAACTGTATTTCTATGTTTGTGGGAGCAGGACACAAAAACACCACCTGTGCCCTTGAGAGGAGCACAGCTCAGAGATATGTTTATAGAATCTCTGCTGGCAGAGTCAGCTTTCCTTTAGGAAATAAAAACCTTAGCAAGCTTGCAGCTAGGAAATCCAGAAAGCCAGAAAGTGTCAATGCCACAGGAGGCACAGCTGGGAAGTGTAAAAGGACAAAATGTTGCTGTGCTAGAATAGAACCAGTTTCATGGCTGAGCTGCTGAAGGCCGTTCCCTGTTGCAAGAACATATTATAAGTTTCTCTGTATGCAAGCTTGTAAAAAAATCTTCTCATGGGAAAGTATTCTTTTTACTGTCTTTTACTCTGTATAAGTTTCTATAAACAAAATCTCTGATGTGTGTTCAAAGACATTTAAAGTTCTCTACCTGTCTCTTAATAATGAGAGATAAGAGTTTTTTTCCTTTCAACTTATGAGGTAAAAAGTTGTTATCTCTGATTATGTAAGCTGTTCTAACATTCCTCAGATGCAGCTAGAAACAAGAACTTCAAATGCTCCATGCTGGGCAGATAATAGCCTGTTGCTAGAACATATTATAAGTTTCTCTGTGCAGCCTGCAGGACAAAATTTCCCATGGCAGAACATCCTTTTGCTTTTTACTCTGTATAAGCTTTCTGTAAACAAAATATCTGTGTTATTCTTTAAGGGCATTGAATTGCTCTGCCTGTCTCCTTGAGTGTGGGAGAAGGAGCTGAAGGACTGTGATATCTCTGATATTGTAAGCATTCTGAGATTCTGGGACAGGGCAGTGAAGGAAGAGCTCTGAGCTCTGTACCTGGGCATATTATAGCCCAAATCCTCTGATTATGGAGTCATTTTAATAAATCACATTAGCCTTCTGAAATTATTGTCAAGAGTCCTTTTTCAATGCATGGACCACGGCAATAATAGCCCAAATCCTTTAAATTACAGAGTCACGTTAATAAATCATACTTAGCCTTCTGATATTATCGTCGAGAGTCCTTTGTTACTGAGCAAACCACAGTGACGGCTCCCTGTCCCTGCAGGTGGTGAGGAGGTTCCGGGAGGGCGGCTACAACACGCTGGTGTCCACGTGCGTGGGCGAGGAGGGGCTGGACATCGGCGAGCTGGACCTGATCGTGTGCTTCGACGCGCAGCGCAGCCCCGTGCGCCTGGTGCAGCGCATGGGCCGCACCGGCCGCCGCCGCACCGGCCGCATCGTGCTCATCCTGGCCCAGGGCCGCGAGGAGAGGGTGAGCCAGGGCACAGCCAGGGGGGACAGGGCCACATCCTGCTCATCCTGGCCCAGGGCTGCATCGTGCTCATCCTGGCCCAGGGCCGCGAGGAGAGGGTGAGCCAGGGCACAGCCAGGGGGACAGGGCTGGCCTGGCCCCCAGGGAGCACCCCAGCATGCATTGCCACCCTAGGCATCCCTCCTGTGGGGTTTTGTCGCAGTCGAGCTAGGAGTGAGACAGAAACTCACCAGCTAACTGTGACAATATGAAGAGAGTTTATTTGAAACATGCTACTTTTATAATACTGATAGTTGCCATTAGTTGATTGGTCTTATGGTAATTTATCTGACTCTATTGGTGGCTTTAGCTAACGCAGTTCCAAGGACACTGTCTCTAAACTTAACTATTGTTTACATTTCTTCTTCACAGACTCACTTATTATCTCTGAACTTTCTCTCTGGCTGTATGTATACAGCCACAGGGTTTTTTCTTTTTTGGTGGTTGTTTGGACCCCACACTGCTGGGAACCTACCCTCTGGGCCCTTTGGAGGAGGTTCCCTCTTGTAGGTTCTTTGCCAAGGATGAAAAACACGCAGGACTCACTGGCTCTTGCCCTTCAGGTTGTTGTTTATTTTTCCCTTATCTTAAGTTCAGTACGCTCTCTGCATGCCAGACTGAGCATATGAGAAACAAGGCATAAAATGGCCTCATACCCAAAACCAAGGCCTTTTAAAGTTAATCAGCCCAATTACTTTCTAACACGTATCTTGTTTTTACTTTACTACCAATAACTTCTACTAATCTACACACGTAACATCTGTGTTGCTGCTTTCTCTAACCAATGACCTTTTGCCACCAACGCTACAAAAAATGGAGTGGAAGAAGAACAAGAAGGAGAGGAGACAACACCCAAAATCCTCCGTCTTGTCTCCCATTCACTCTCATATTAAAATCCTAAAACCCTAAATACTTCACCCTGTGACAGACTACTACTACTACTACATACTACTACCTAGTTCACACCTGTATTCTCTAACTCCCAAATCCTTAGTAATTTTTTCCCTGGGACAGAGGTTAAGAGCAGTGTCCTGCTGGGGACCAGGGCTCCCTAAAACTGGCATAGAAACCCTCCCTGTGCCCTGGGTTCCAACTCCTGGGAGCGGGGCCCCACCGCTCCTGCAGCTCTGGCAGCCTCGGGCCGTGCCCTGGGGTTGTTGTTGTGGCACTAGGGTTGCTGTGGATGTTCTCAGCCAGCCAGAGAAAGGAACAGAGATAAGTTAGCCTCGGAGGAAAAGAATTCTAAACATTGCCATGTTTTGAGACAAATGTCCTTGAATTATGTTTATCCTAAATTTACCAATGGAGTCAGAAGTATTTGCATAAGGCCAATCAGGTCAGTCTTAGTGCAGCCTGTTATAAAAGGTGTGAGATGTTTATAAGAAATCCTTTTCGCTTCTCACTGTCTGAGAGTGAAATTGCTGTGTCGTTTTTAGCTCAACAGCAACAGGTTGCCAGTTATGATGGTTATTTTGCTTGTGCATAAAGACTCTGACTCCATGTATCAGAAGGCTTAAGACAGTTTTATTACGATGGCTCCAAGTTCCAGTGCTTCTTACAAAGCTTTGGTGCAATCCTCGTACATTGCTTTCTACTCCATGCCTCGTACAGGAAAGCCTCTCTGCTACTGGAAGAATGCTTCTGTGTGATACTCAAGTGAGGAGCTGATAACCAACCAGCTCCCTCTTACCATTGGTTAGATAGAGAAAACTAGCTCTCTGTGGTTTTGGAACAGGGCAGAGAAACACCAGCTGTGTCCCTGAGAACAAGACACAGCTTAGATTGTTTACCCAATCTCTCTTGTTTCTCTTGGGAATAAAACCTAGCAGGCTTGCTGCTAGGAAATTCAGAAAACCCAAAGTCATAATTACCACAGTGCCCACTCCCTGGGGAGCTGTCCCAGTGCTTATTCCCCCCTCTTGGGGAAGAACCTTTCCCTGATCTCCAGCCTGACCCTCCCTGGCCCAGCTCCAGCCCTTCCCTGGGTCCTGTCCCTGTCCCAGGGACTGTCCCTTGGGACAGAGCTGCAGCCCCCAGGGGGTCTCTGCTCAGCCTCCTCATTCACTATTACAGGAAACTCTAGCACAGAATCCTAGAGTGCTTTGGGTTGGATGGGACCTGAAAAATCTTCCACTTCTGCCCCTGCCATGGCAGGGACACCTCCCACTGTCCCAGGCTGCTCCCAGCCCCAGTGTCCAGCCTGGCCTTGGGCACTGCCAGGGATCCAGGGGCAGCCACAGCTGCTCTGGCAATTCCAGCCCAGCCAGGAATTCCCAATTCCCAATATCCCATCCATCCCTGCCCTCTGGCAGTGGGAGCCATTCCCTGTGTCCTGTCCCTCCATCCCTTGTCCCCAGTCCCTCTCCAGCTCTCCTGGAGCCCCTTCAGGCCCTGCCAGGGGCTCTGAGCTCTCCCTGGAGCTTCTCCTCTCCAGGGGAACATTCCCGGCTCTCCCAGCCTGCCACATCACCAAAAGTTAAACTGAAACTCAGAGATTCCAGGGCTTTTCCAAGGGTGCAGAGGAAGGTGTGGGGCTGGGAGGGGACACTGGGAGTGCTGGTGATGACACTGGGGTTCAGACTGGTGCTTACTGGGCTGGTGACGCCACCGGCGCTCAGAGCTGGCTTTAGCGGCCGCGCTCTTGCGTGTGAGGATGAGGAGATCAGCTTAGGTGCAAATCCACTTTGGCTGGGTTCCTGCAGCCCAGCACTCCAGCAGGGCATGATTAATCGTCTCTGAGTACAGACTGTCCCTCAGGACATCCATGTCCCACTGGAAATGTGCTCGGAGCTGGGGGATCCCGGCACAGCTGTGCCAGCTGCATCCACACCCCTGCAGGGCCCGGGCTCATCCTTGGGATGGGCAGGGCAGGATTTGGGCAGGATTTGGGCAGGACAGGCTGGGCACTCCCTGCTGCCATCACTGGTGAAAGGGGGTGCCAACCAATAAATCCAAGATCCTCTGTAAATCAATTGCAAACCTGAAATTTCAGACTCTTGGTGTTATTTCATTGATTCCAGTCAGTGCTGTAGCTCTGGCTGGGATTTGTGGATGGCAGGGATTTAATTCTGAATGAGACTGCAAAGAATCCTCCCTGAGGGGAAAAAATTTCCCCTTTGAAGGGATGAGAGTTAAAAATGATAAACCCGAGGAGAGCTTGTAAATAGATATTTTCTCATGCTCCTTACAGAGGCTCATTACTTTTGAAAGCTCTGCTCTGTAATGGGATATAAAATAGTCCCTTAAATTCCTTGGAGCTTCACTTAAGCAGCTGGATTACTGTGTTGCCCAGATTTTCTCAGGTGTCTCTGAAGCAGAGCCTCCCCCCAGGTAGAACAGTCATTGTATATAGTTTTTTTTTATTTTGAGGTCAGGAAATAAGTTTAATTGCAGACCAGTATTGCCTTGGTTGGTTTGTTTGGTTTTTCTTGAGGGTGTCTTTTGGGGTTGTTGTTGGGGTTTTTTAAGTTTAGCAGAACTGAAAAGAGACTCAGTGTGGATGTTCTTCTCCATCACTTAATTTGCAGCTAAATAATTAATGTCCATGTATTAATTGATAGGAATTTCTTTGGGGGTTTTGGGCTTTTTTGTGTGGGGTTTTTTTTTCGCTTTGTTTTAGTTTTGGGATTTTTTTTTTGTTTTGCTTGCTTCAGTTTTGGGGTTGTTTTTAATCAAACCACTTGAGGTCAATTACAAAGCTTCTGAAGATGTTTTATTGGGAGAAAGGGGTCAGTGCAGGTCTGGGACCATGACGTTGGCAGGAATTTCCATCAGCTCAGTGTTTATTCCCTGGCTCCCACATGTTCCCAGGTCAGGCTCTCCCCATGGCAGCTCCCTGTGTCCCAGCCCCTGGAGCTGCTGGCATGGGGCTTGGATGTCCCCTGGAGCTGCTCAGCCCAGGGAAGCCCAGGGAAGGGAAAAACCAGCCAAGTCACAACGCTGTGATGCTGGTCATTTGGTAACACCACGTTTTTCTGCCTCAAGAACACTGGGGTTTGACTGTTCTAGGATTAAACAGTTCTTTTTTGGAATGCCTGAGGGGTTTATCAGAGCTGGCTGTGGGTCTCCTCCAGTTTTATTCAGGGAGCATTTTTTCTGCTCCCTGAAATCCTGTCTGTCAGGTGGCAGCTGTCCCCCTGTGACAGCCAGGCTCTCACAGGGGCTTGGGGAGCAGCACAGCACAAAACCTCCTTGGGGCAGCCACTTCCGGAGGGAGGCCCCACTTTGTCTCCTCACTTTCCCCAGCTTTGCCATGGTTTCTCTGTTGCACAATGAAAGGGAGTGTAATTAAAAGGACTCAGAGCACTCATGACATCAACAAATCATCTTAGGCTTTTTTTTTTCTTTGCTTGAGCTTCTTTCCCTGTTTCTGATGTAATCTAATTTACATCATCCCTGTATCAGTGACAGATTGTAACTTCCCCCAGGCAAGGGCTGTGCTCCTTTCTCACTCTCCAGTGCTGTGCCTGCTTCTGGTCCATTAAAAAACCCCAAAGCAAACAACACCTTGCTGAAGGAACAGAAAATAATGAGAAACCCCACAGACACTGAGGTGTTCCTTTAGTTTTGATCAAATGCTGTGAAAAATCAATCAGCAGATGATTTATCTATTTACCTTCTCTTTCAGACATACAACCAAAGCCAGTGTAACAAAAGGAGCATCCACAAAGCCATTTCAGGGAACAAAACCCTTCGTTTCTACCAGCACAGCCCACGGATGGTTCCAGAAGGCATCAATCCCAAAGTGCACAAAATGTTTATCACTGCTGAAAAACAGGAGCCCAGCACCTCGAGGATGCTCTCCAAAGAGAGGAGATGCAGTTCCCTGCAGCACAAATCTGCTCTCTCTGCCTGTGTCACTGGTAAGAGGATTATGGTGTTTCCAGCACTGCCACCCTCCCTCCTGGGGCCTGGGGCTCTGCAGGGTCACTCTGTCACCTCAGACACTGCCCAGGGCTTTTCTGGGCATCCCCACAGCCCTGCCCTGCCAAATCCAGGTCCTGAGTCAGGCCTTTGTCCATCTTCCTCCATGGAGTCACTCACTGAAGGTCAGAAACTCCAGCTGCAGACAGAGGAGGCAGATGTTCATCCCAAAATCCCAGACTGGATTGGGTTGGGGGGACTTTAAAGTTCCCATGGGCAGGGACACCTTCCCCTCTCCCAGGCTGCTCCAAGCCCTGTCCTTGGGCACTCCCAGGGATGGGGCAGCCACAGCTTCTCTGGGCACTGGGGCTTTGTAAATGACAAGAAAACAGAAATGCTTGAAAACAGAAGGATTTTGATGTGAGGAAAAGGAGAAATCAAGGGTAGGATATTTATGAATTGTACAGATCCTCTTGCAGGAAAATTGGGGAAATTCTCTTGGAGGCTTTTTAGCTGATGCAGTTCAATGGCACAGGAATGCTCAGGGAACTGAACACTATCCTAAGATAGGAAAAAAGAGCTACTTTTTATAAATACTTGGGAATTTTCAGGCTCTGTCTATTTGTTAGTGCTTTCTGCAAAGACCAACAGCAACTTCTTGAAAGAAGAAATTTGAGTCCTTGGGAAACTTCCTATTTGTGATTAAACAGACACAGCTGCTGGAAAACAATCAGGGCACAACATGGAATGAAAATAATCATTTTGGAGCATTTGTTGGTCTGTCCTAGAAAAGAGAAATTAGCAGGGAGGGCATAAAGCAAATGATAATGCTGGGAATGTTCCTCTCTGGGAGCAGCACTGGGGGCTGGAATTACCCAGTGCCCTTCGTGTGAGCCACGTGTGCAGCTCCCAGGGCTGGGGCCTCTGGGTCCCCAGAGGTGGCCAGGTTGAGTAGCCAGAGGGGATCAGGGTTTGAGTCCCCAGAGGTGGCCAGGGTTGATTTGCTGAAGGTGACCAGGGTTGAGTCCCCAAAGTGACCAGGGCTGAGTTGCCAGAGGGTGGCCAGGATTGAGTAGCCAGAGGTGGCCAGGCCAGAGCTCAGTCCCCAGGGTGGCCAGGGCTCAGTCCCGGGGGTGGCCAGGGCAGGGCTCAGTCCCCAGGGTGGCCAGGGCTCAGTCCCCGGGGTGGCCAGGGCAGGGCTCAGTCCCAGGGGTGGCCAGGGCTCAGTCCCCAAGGTGGCCAGAGCTCAGTCCCCAGGGTGGCCAGGGCTCAGTCCCCGGGGTGGCCAGGGCAGGGCTCAGTCCCCAGGGTGGCCAGGGCTCTGTCCCCTCCTGCCAGCCCTGTGCAGGTCACTGAGCACCAGCCTTGTGTCCAATCCCCTTGGTTGCTGGGTGAACCAGGGGCTGCTCCTGATGTGAGTGACCCTCAGGACAAAGCTCCAAAAGAGGACAAAGAGAGGAGTTGACTTTTTTGCATTTTCTCTTCATTTTAGAGCCCGTTTCCAGAATAAAAAATGGGCAAAGCTGGCAGCAGTGTGAGCTGGGTGTGTTCTCATCTCTGCTCTCGCTTTGTTTCGAGTCCAGCTCACCCTCAGGTTTCTCCACGGCAGACACTGAGCTCTCATGGGCTGAGTTATCATAGGAACTTCCAGCACTCTCCTTGCTGTCAAAATAAACACAGTCATGGAATCATTTAGGTTGGAGAACCCCTCTGAGTCCCTTGAGTCCAACCCTTCCCCAGCCCTGCCCAGGCCACCACTGCCCCATGTCCCCAAGTGCCACATGCACAGGCCTTTAAATCCCTCCAGGGATGGGCACTGCAACCCTCCCTGGGCAGTTCCAGGGCCTGAGCTCCCTTTCCATGGGGAAATTCCTCCCCATGTCCAACCTGAGCCCTCCCTGGCACAGCTTGAGGCTGTTACCTCTGGTCCTGTCAGTCATTACCTGAAAAAAATATACATTTCCTGTTCTTGTTAATTTGATCTGATTTCTTTTAATTTTATACCCCTCTTTCACTTCAAAACCTCTTCCATCACTTTTGTCTGTCAGCCCCAGAAGGATCCAGTATCTTGTGCTGCCCCATCATTAACCAAGTTTGTCCTTCAGTTTTCAGAGCTCTCCTTCAGAAAGTGCAGTAAAAAACCCCTTTACTTCATAAGCCTTTTATGTAATTTCTTGTATTTTAATATTCTTTTTTCTCTCTGATTTTTAGGTTTTGTTTGGTTTTGGGGTTTTTTAAGAGTTTGCTGAAGTGAGGAGCATGTTAATATTGTTGTTCCTGGGAGCTGAACCTCATTTCAAACTACCAGTAATTCCTTTTTCTTTTTGCCTTTGTCCAGATGAAATCTCATTTTCTTAATTCTTCTGCTGCTTCTCCACAATTCTTCTACTCCCTCATTTCAGATGGATCAATTTTGAGTTGTCAATAACCGTGGGTTTTGTTTGATTTTACAATCTCACATTATTTCTATAATTGCTGGTTTTATCCTAATGATAATTGATTTGGACTCACTTTTTAAGATTACCAACACCTGCTTTAGGGTTTAAACACCTCCTCTGTGGGGTTTTCATGCCTTTCCAGTTGCCTGTGGCTAATTCTTGCTCTCTCCCACTTCAAGAGCAATGAAAATGTGTTGGTTCTGGAGAAGAACAAGGAAAATCACGTGCATGATTTGAGTGCTGTGTTTGTGAGTGGTAGGGCCTGGCATCCCTAACTCAGAATGTTCTGGAGGATAATTACCCATGGGACAGCACCAGCTGCTTCCCATGGAGGGGAGAGGCTGTGCCAGGGACCGCAGGACGTGCTGATTCCCAGCCCTGGATGCAAACCTTACCCAGCCTTGTCAGCCTCCCTGAGGATGGGAATGTTCTCCCTGTACTGCCATGCCCTGGTGGCAGCACTCATGTTTGTCCAGGCCCCTCTCTCCTTGTGTTTGGGAATGTTCTGGGCAGCCAGGATCCTCCCTGTGCTCCCCAGCAGGGAGCCCAGAGCTCTGGGAATCCTCTGTTCCCAGGTGCTGCCACTGCTCCAGGGCTCCTTGCCTGGCAGGGTTGCACCATGGCTCACCTGGGCTGGTATCACAGGATCATCTTGTGCCTGTCCCACGGAGCTGGAGCACAGCACTGAAGTCATTGTTGTTCCCAGTGTGCCTGGTGGGGCTGGATGGCAACAGATCCTCAGGAACAGGGAATGGGCACGGCCCCGAGGCTGCCAGGGCTCCAGGAGCCTTGGGACAGCACTGCCAGGCATGGACAGGGTGGCACTGCTGGGGGCCTGGGCTGCTGGTCTCTGTGGGTCCCTTCCCACCAGGATATTCCTGATCCTGTGATCCCTGTGAGTCCCTTCCCACCAGGATATTCCTGATCCTGTGATCCCTGTGGGTCTGTTCTCACTCAGGATATTCCTGATCCTGTGATTCCTGTGGGTCTGTTCTCACTCAGGATATTCCTGATCCTGTGATCCCTGTGAGTCCCTTCCCACCAGGATTTTCCTGATCCTGTGATCCCTTTGGGGCTGTTCTCACTCAGGATATTCCTGATCCTGTGATCCCTGTGGGTCCCTTCCCACCAGGATATTCCTGATCCTGTGATCCCTGTGGGTCTGTTCTCAGGATATTCATTCCTGATCCTGTGATTCCTGTGGGTCTGTTCTCACTCAGGATATTCCTGATCCTCTGATCCCTGTGGGTCTGTTCTCACTCAGGATATTCCTGATCCTGTGATTCCTGTGGGTCTGTTCTCACTCAGGATATTCCTGATCCTCTGATCCCTGTGGGTCTATTCTCACTCAGGATATTCCTGATCCTCTGATCCCTGTGGGACCCTTCTCACTCAGCATTCCATGATTACAAATGCTTCTCTGAGGCTTGTTCTTCATTTTCCTTTTCCCTCAGGTCTCTTTTTTCCCCCTCTGCCAGGTCCTTGTCCTGGGTGTTTTCTCTTCAGGAATGTGACATCTACACTTGAGTCAGAAGTACTCCATAGGAGTTGATTTGGGATGTTTTAGTGATGACCTTAAAGACATCAGTGTTGGTTCATTTTTCCAGGTTTTCCTGAGCAGGACTCTGGACTCAGGGTTTGCTCTGGGCAGACACAGCCCCTGGCAGCTGGAACTTGAGAGGATTGAGAGATCCAGGCTGATTCCTCTTCTGTGGCATTAATTCCCAAAAGAGCCTGGGCTGCAGATTCACCCCAAATCCTGTCTGCACAGACTCTGGCAAATTACCTTCATTCTTCTTCTCCCAGCTCCACACACCTGGCCTGAAAACAATCACATTCTCAAGTCTGATTCTTTGGGATCACTTCCCACCCAGGGCTGTTTAAGGCCTTTGGCATTATTTGGGATAGTGATTTATATCTGTCTCTCTCTATTTTTAGATGATGCCCTCCCCCAAAACAGCTGTTTAATGATATTTATCCATATAAAACATTAGCACTCTTTGGATGCTTGTCCCTGGCTTCAGATTCTCTGCATCTGCTTTTGGTTGTGGCTCAGAGAAGATTTTTTTTTTGTGCCTGGTACCACACCAAGTTCTTTTATTCTGTGCATGCCTTTTCCTCCAGCAGGTAACATTTTCCTGTTGTTGTTTTTGCCCCCACAGGCCAAAAGCAAATGAACCCCCATGAGAGCTGGTCCTTGTCACCTGAGGAGTTTGAAATATGGGACAGACTCTACAGGATTAAGGAAAGTGATGGGATAAAGGAACCAGTATTGCCTCGAGTTCACTTTGAAACCTTAGAAAACCTGGCAGAAACACCAGTGAGTTCCATGCAATGTTTCCTTTGACACGAGGCCTGAAGGATGCTAGAAATACCAGAGTGAACTCTGGATTTGAAGGAAATCTGTTAAAAAAGTGCC
Organism: Leptocoma aspasia; assembly: GCA_013399835.1. Lineage (NCBI taxonomy): Eukaryota > Metazoa > Chordata > Aves > Passeriformes > Nectariniidae > Leptocoma > Leptocoma aspasia. The sequence goes on along the minus strand of VXAX01001310.1, from coordinate 6,327 downwards.
TTTTTGAGATTTACATGTGGGTTTTGGAGGTTAGGAATTCAGAAACTGGATGTTTGAAGTGGGCCTTTGAGGCTGGGTCTGTAAGTAAAAAGTTAGGTCTGTAAATTAAAAGCTGAGTCGATAAATTAAAAATATATTTAGAAGTGTCAGTATCCATTAAGTTCTGCTCCTGTTTTTAAGAATTCCATGCAGGATGCTGCATTCACAGAGTCCCAGGATGGTTTGGGTTTAAAGGGATCTTAAACCCATCTCATTCCACCCCCTGCCCTGGGCAGGGACACCTGGGCACCTTCCCCTAGCCCAGCTGCTCCTGATGGTTTTATTTTAGACCAGACTTAAACCTGTGTGATAATGTTTAAATCCCTCGCTGTATTTATTGTCCCTGACAGACAAGTTTAGCTAAACAATTCCTTGCTGAAAATCTCCTTTCCCTGCAGGAGCCCGAGGAGGGGGCAGCTCAGGAGCTCTCCTTGTCTGAGTGGAGCCTTTGGCAGAATCAGCCTCTCCCCACGTCCCTGGTGGATCACTCAGATCGTTGTCACCTCTTCATCAGGGCCATGGAAATGATGGAGCTGATGAGGCACCAGCAGGTAACAAACCCAGGGACTGAATGCACTGTTAGAATAGTTTAAAAATAATGAAATTTTTTAAAAACCACAATATGTGAAACGAATTACGTGTATTTAGTCTTGTCTCAAAATGTTTCCCACTGCTATGCTCTGATTCCTGATCTTTTCCACAGAAACTGTTTAAAAAAAGTGTTTCCCTACATAGGAAAAAACTTAAATCAGTCTTGTTTTAATGGATTCCAGTAGCAATTTGTGACAGAGTGACATGAAATACAAGAGCTCCAAATGCCAGGGAGCAAAGCCACCAAGAGAAATGTCAGAGCTTTGCAGGAATTGGGAAGAGTTTGGTATCGTGTGTCCATCCAAAGCATCCCAGAAAAGTCCTGCAGGAACACATGGCATGTTTTAGGGGATGTGTTTTGAGGCTTTATGAGTTTGTTTTTTTGAACTAAAAACCAATTTTTCCTAAGAATTAAGGGATAAGAGGAGCTAAGCCAAACAAACATGGATGGGAACTATTTGGGAGATGGGAATTTTGTTTTCTGACAGGGATGGATACAGATATCCTTCTGGAAGGCACAGGGGAGTGGGTGTAGAGGTGGATGGAGGCTTCAGTGGTTCACCACATTGCTTTTCCCTCCAGCTGAGCTCCCCAAATGTTGCCTTTCAGCACGTGGAAGTTTTGTAGGTCATCAGAAGCTGTTGCTAAGCTGCCAGGGTTTCCTGAATAACAGCAGGACTAATCAAGGAGGAGAATGGAGACATTGTAGTTGTGCTCCTTGCTCCGAGGGTGTGAAAGGGAGACTGGGACCAGACCTGCCCAGCTCAGAAAAGCTTCTCCAGCCCACCAGAGACATTGCTGACTCCTCTGAGAGTCCCTGGCCCCAGCTGGGGTCAAGGACACACTGCAGAGGGAGAGGGCAGGGGTGGGCACAGGAAGGATGAAGGGAAGAGGGAAATGGTTCAAGAATTAGCAGGTGCCCCCTGTGTCACACTGTCACACAACACCAAACACAGAGACACAGAGCACAGTTACACCTGAGAGAAGGCAAGGAAGAAGAAACTTTATTTTGGTTTTCACATTATATAGAGTTCTGGAAATGACCATCAATTGGAAGGTGAAGCTACCACCTCTCCAACCACACTGGTCAATGACAAAGTCCATCAAACCTTTCTCCTCCCAGGAGAAAGAATGAAAACCAAGAAGACAGTTAGAAAAACATGTGCATGTTTACAAAAACAGTGTGAGAAACTCCATCACAAGAATGAAAACATCAGGAGGCTGAAAAATGAGAGTGACACCCCCTGAGCCTGCTTGTGTCCAGGCTGAGCCCCCTCAGCTCCCTTGTGCCCCACGGGGTGAGCTCCAGCTGGGCTGGCCTCCAGCCTTCTCCATGTGTGTCACCAGGCAGAGGTGCAGCTGTGGAGCTCCCTTACTGGGAGGAGGAATCCTCCCAGAGTGTCCTGGTGTGCCCAGAGAGCCCCCAGGAGCACCACAGTGACACCAGAGGTGACACAAGGCCCAGCACTCACCCTTGGAGCCTCCCATGGAGAAACAAAGCTCTGGCAGGGCTGGAGTCAGCACTGACACCAGGGTTTGACACTTGACAGGTTCTTGGGCTCTTCCTTACACTGAGCCAGCTGTGCCAGCCCAGGGACACCAAAACTGCTCCACAAAAAGGGAATGTGCAGCATTGTCCTGGTCTGGTCTGGTCAGGCAGCTCTGACACTGAGCTCTTGTCTGAGAGGTTCATTGACACTCCTGAAGCCATCCCTGCCTCCCCTGGGAGGCACTGGTGGTGTGCCCAAGGCTGGGGATGTTCCCACTGGGATTCCAAATGTTCACCTGGAGGAGAGAAAGGTCCTGGGACTCCTCAGAGCCCCTGGCAGGGCCTGAAGGGGCTCCAGGAGAGCTGGAGAGGGACTGGGGACAAGGGATGGAGGGACAGGACACAGGGAATGGCTCCCACTGCCAGAGGGCAGGGATGGATGGGATATTGGGAACTGGGAATTCCTGGCTGGGCTGGAATTGCCAGAGCAGCTGTGGCTGCCCCTGGATCCCTGGCAGTGCCCAAGGCCAGGTTGGACACTGGGGCTGGGAGCAGCCTGGGACAGTGGGAGGTGTCCCTGCCATGGCAGGGGTGGCACTGGCTGGGCTCTGAGGTCCTTTCAACCATTCCATGATTCTCTGGTGGAAGGGTTTGCATGGATGTGCTGTGCTTCCAGGTTCCTGCTATAAATATTCCCAGGCTAATTACACCCAGCTGCTCTGGTGACGTTCATATCAGAGGGGTTTAACATCAATACAGGCCAAAGCTCTTTCCTTAAATACCCGAGAGAGGGGTCCTCAGACCTCAGTTTTATTGATGATTTTCTTACTGGGGGATGAAACATAAAATGAGGCAAGTCATTATTTTACTGTGAATAACCAAATGATCTGGAAATTTCTGCTCAATTATTTCTTGGGCAGAATTTCATTCAGAGATTTGTCATGACAATACAAGCCAGCACAAGAGGCATTTGTGTGGTTTTTTTGGGTGTTTTCTCTTAGAGAAGAAACTCACTGATGTGTGGTTTTCCTTTCTTTGTACTCATTCAGTGATTCAACAAATTTATATTTTCTATTATTATTTCTATTTTGTAAAACAGCTTTAAAAAAGTAAATTTAAAGCCTTTTTTAAAAATAGATTAGTTGAAAATAGTTGGCCTAAAATTATATTGTATTTATATGCTCTTAAAATCTTAGAGAAGTTGGCCCAGTCAAAAGAAAAGAAAAAAGTCAAAGAAGCCCCAAATGTGACCCTTGGAAAAGGCACATCCAGCAAAGCCTTTAATGCCCCCGGGGCTTTATTGCTACAGCAACGCCTGTGGGGCAGATGGGGGATTTACTCCCAGGGGGATTTTTGATGCAACATGGGAACAAATCAAGTTGTCCTTCTGCAAAATTATTCAATCTCTTTTAAGCATTATTTTTTTGCAAATTAAACCGTGCTGTTTGGAAATAAGGCTGGGCAGAGTAATCCTTGTAGTGGGGGTGATATTTGTCCAGGTTTCTCAGGGGTCAGGGAAGTGCCAGTGCTTTGGTTTTCCTCAGAGGTGAGGAATGCTTCATTTTAGTGTCCAGAGCGGGAGGCTCACTCTGGGTCGTTCCCAGTTCCAAGCTGGCAGTGGCAACTCACAGCTTTTCACAAGAAAAACAAAATAAATCCCAAAATCTTTGGGATTGTCTCAGTTTTTCACCCTCTGACTCCACACAGCTTGGGAGGGAAACATCTCCTAAGCCTGGGGTGGCCCTGGAGCTGCTGGCTCTGGGATCAGCTGTGATTTATCATCTCTGAGGCTGCCTCAGGGATCCTGCCAGCAGGGAAAACCTTCCCAGGACACTCTGGAATCCCAGCCAACCTGAAAAGGCTTCCCAAGCCTTTGGAGTTTGAAATCAGATGTGTTTTGGGGGGAAATTTGGTGTTTTCAGCCAGCTGGACCTTTTTTCTCAGGAGACCCTGAATGAAAAGTTAAAAATGGTTCAAGTTAGGAAAATGAAATGGTTTTATCTGGGTTTTTTAGGCCCTCATTGCCAGTAAATTCTCTCTGATTAAAATCTTATTCTCAGATGTGTCAAAACTTCTGATTCCAGAGAAGGTGGAGGGGTTTGGGCTGGTTTTGGAGGGTGAGGTGCCAGGGAGCCCCAAAATCTCAGCTCTCCAATTCAAGTAGTTCCTTTGAATTGCTTCTTCTGGTCTGGTTGCCAAATTTTCTGAGTCCAAGCATTAAGTGAGAGCAGGGCTGGGTTGCTTAGACCTGGAATTGCAGGTGCTTGGTGCTTTTCCTGGGGCTGGGGTTGTGCTGCCAGTGAGAGCAGAGGTGACAGTGCTTTGGGAGTGGGACTGGGTGGCCCTGCAGGTCCTTCCCACCCCAACCATCCCATGGATCCATGGCCTCAGCTCCCAGCTCTGCTGTGCCAGTGCTGGACACAGGGCATGTTCTCAGCAAATGGGATTGTTATTATGGAATCCTGGAGTGGTTTGGGTTGGAGGGACCCTAAATCCCACCCAGTGCCATGGCAGGGACACCTCCCACTGTCCCAGGCTGCTCCAGTCCTGTCCAGCCTGGCCTTGGGCACTGCCAGGGATCCAGGGGCAGCCACAGCTGCTCTGGGCACCCACATTTATTTCCTGATGTTCTTGAACATCCACCTCTTCAGCCTCTTTATTGATCCTGTTCCCATATTTGCCAGGCCACATAACCTGGATTTTGTAATCATCTTTCTTTTTGGGGATCTTAGGCTGTTTTTATTGGGTAGCAAAAAGCAAAACCCAACAGAATGAGCTGATCCATCACTAATGTGATGCCATTAGGGAGAGAATTATCTCAGTTTGGTAGAAGGAAATTGGGATTTTTGTGTCCCTCAGGCTTCTTCCATGACTCAACTAAATAAATTTTCAAAGATCATCTCATGTAATACACTTAAACCTCCAAAACCAAGTTTTTGACAGTGCTTCTTCCCCTGAAGTGTGTTCTGGAAAGGGAGCAGTCATGGAGCAGGGATTGATTCTTCTGCTGTTTAGCAGTTCCTGGAAGGGGGAAGGAGTGAAAGGCTGTTCTGAGCTCAGGGGGGAGCAGGGCAGTCCCAGGGCTCCAGAACTGCTCTGGGAGTGATCACTGGTGCTGCAGCAAAGCAGCAGTTTGGGGAAAAGATGGAAAAGATGATCAGAAAAAATTCCTGGAATCACAGAAAAGTTTGGGTTGGAAAGGAGTTTAAAGCTGTTCCAAGGCCCTGGAGGAGAGGGGGGTGGGAAGGGCTGGGAGGGTTTGAGGAGCAGCATCTGCTTGGCCAGAACACACCAAAGGGGGGAATTCTGCATGGTTTCACCCAGGCTGCCAGTGAAAGGAGTTTTAATTGCTAAAAATCCACATTGTGCCTACCTACAGATTGATGTTTAATTGTCAAATACCAGGGTAATTTTCAAATACAGATTTATCTTTAATTTTCATCACCAGGATTTCATCAGGCAGACGAATCTTGTTAGAAAATGTGCATCTAATGCAGCTTAGGAGGAGAGAGGGGGTCATTTCAGTTTTGGTACTTGATGTCTTAAATTTAAATACTGAGAAACAGAATGGATATAATTACACATATATGTGTACAGAATGAAAATTTTAATGTGCTAAGTTTACTTTTCTGTTCCTATTTTCTATGCTAAAATATATTTTGTTTTTTAAAGTGAATCAGTGGCTGCAGGCAGGGTCATTGACTGAGTACTATGATCTCAGAGTGGTGCTGTTTTCCTGCTCCTGACCTATTTTCTGAGGAGCTGGAACACCCTGGAACTCTCTGGGTTAGAGGGGAGCTGAGCAGGTAATTTAAGGTTCCACAAGTTGTGCACGTTGGGGCCAAAACGTGCTAATTCCAAATCTGCCCTTTCAGTGCCTCAGCACTGGCTGGGACACAGCATTTTGTTCAGGAGAAAGTGTTTGGGGTGGCCCCAGAGGGGAAGTGGAGCAGTTACATAACCCCTGCAGCCCAAACCGGGTCACTCAGCTCTGCCCTAGATGCTAAATTTGGCTGCTGGGCTGTCCCTGCCCCAGCAGCACTGCCAGGCTGCACTGGGGCTGCTCTCCACTCTGGGGGACATGGAGGGGCCTGGGGACATTCCTGGGAAAACTCCTCACTGACCCTGCTGCCTGTGCGGAGATCCCACAATCCCAGACTGCTTAGGGTGGGAAGGACCTAAAATCCCATCCCCCTCCCATCCCCCTC
>VXAX01001309.1:76068-93674 GCA_013399835.1 Leptocoma aspasia | reverse complement strand
CGGCTGGGTCTCCCGCCGGCAGGGGGGAGGTCGCTTTCATCTTCTTACACTGCTCCATTGCGGTTTTCTCCACTAAGACGAGCAGCAAAGAGTGAGTGGGGTTGAGGTCCAAGAGAGGAGATCAGATCACTTCAAAGGGAGGAGCGACAGAGAGGGCAAATAAACAACTTCACAGCTTTTCCTGATTTTGCAAGTGGAAAGGGGAGTATCGGTAGGGTAGGCGAGGCTCTGGCCCACATGGTTCACCAGCGCAAGCGGTGGCAAGTTTCAGGACTGGAACAGCCGCCGGTAGATTCCAACGCAGCAAGTTCTGTTTTCCTTTGATTAAGAGATCGAGCGCAAAGGGCCAACCACCGGTCAATCTGGGGGAAAAAACCCACAGAAACAAAAGAGAATTGAAGCAATAAATTTCTTTTGATGATAAGGGTGAGATGGCACAAATGTCATCCAAATTACTGAGCATGTTAGTATTGCCTGTGTTACGCTCACAGGTCAAATGCAGTGCGAAGTCAATGAGAATACCCAACTGCCAGGCATCTGGGCTGTGTTAGAAAGACTTGCTGCTCTCTGCTTTCTTAGAGCTGAAAGAAAATTCAGCAAGTTGTGGAGTTGAATGCTTCATCCTCCTCCTTCACAAGCTTGAGGAGGTGACAGATGTTTCCTCAGGGCCTGTTATTTTAGACACCTCCATGATTTATATATCTCTGCAAGCCTGGTGGGTGGAATTGCATGTCACAGACGAGCTGAAAATAACTTGTATATGCTCGTATACAGACTCTGATATCTATTGGCCCATGTAGAGAAACTCCAGATTGAATCACATGATCTGTGCCTGGCAGATGCATTAAGATGGAGCAATGGTGGGTTAAAGTGAAGTTGAAATCTTCAGTGAAGAGCACTGGCAAGGACTCTGCAGTAACATTGTGCACAACAAAACCACCACGGCTTAGCCCTCGTGGTTGTTTTGCGAAGATAGGCAGTCACGTATAGAGGAAAAATTCATATTTAGAACAATATACAATTCCCTGTGGGATCATAGAATGGGACAGACTGCCTTTTGCCTCTGCATGAGAGGTTCAGAAGATACCTGGAAAGGTGGTTGCAGAACTTCGTTTGGATGTGTGGGTCCTTTTCACTAGAAGCAGTACTTGGGGAAATTCTGCTGTGGCACCTTGGAGTGTCAAGCTGTTAACACCTGGTCAAGTATTTTGGGATAGCCTGGTGGAAGAGGCAGACAAATAAATATGCCACATCCATGCATGCCCAGCACTCCAAAAGTCTAGTAGGTGGCACTGTGTATGGCACATAGGCACATACTGGGCTGAAAGCCCAGTGTCAAGCCTAAGATGTAAGGGAATGTTCTCAGGTGAACTTCTCAAAAGCGGAGGTTTCTGCTTCCCTCCATGTGTAGAGCTCAGAGAGTTTCACCCAGCTGCTTACTAAGTTTTCCCCTGAGTGCTGCCTGGCTTCCTCTGGGTACAGCTCAGAACCAGCGTTCTCTGGGAGACGATAATATTTTCCAAGGCTGGGCCATTCATCCAGGCCAGCCTCTAGAGAATATGGAGAAGCTGTGCAGAAAAGGGCCTGGGCACACTTGTCCACACCCTGTAGCCCGCAGTAGACATTCACATCCTGCCAAGGTAAACTGTGTGAGCCTGATTCACAGCCAGGTCTGCAGCAAAAGCAGTGAGTGAAGAGTGGCAGAACTTTAACTCCTTGGGAGGGGCTGAAGACAGAACTCACAGCAGACAACCCAAATTCTTGGCGGGAGTGTGTATCTCACAGGGTTTCCTGCCAGAGTTTCTGCTGTACCACATGTCATCTCTGCACTTAAAGCCTTTTTTGTTTCGGGAGTTTTTTTGTTGGGTTTAGATTTTTTTTTTCCCCTCAAACATCACCTTCAGGCATTTGTTTCCACTTACCTGGGTGCTTCCCAAACACTGGGCTTAAATTTACTATTGTCTAGTCCCCTTTGATCACCAATATGTGATGACTCAGATCTGGAGCCTAAACCACTGCTTTTACTTAGAAATTGTTCAACCTACATATCTAATTCCTCAGAGATTATCTGGATTCAGCATGTGTGCCTTTCCCTTTTGTCAAGGCATATGACTTCCACTTTTCCCTTGCCTCTTCCAGTTTCCCTGTCCCCCCCATTGTTTGGTATTCCTTTTCCTTCTTCTGAGTCTCTCTGCCACAAAATGTCACACAAAGTGATACTTTCAGATGTATGGTGGAGGTGACAGGGATGTTAATTCTGCTCTCAGAGGTTCCTTTATTAAAAAACATATTCTTTAAACACCCACAAGACAAAAGGGTTTAATTTTTAAGCTGACGAACAAATAATTTGTCCATGGGCAAAATGTTTGTGATGATAATGGTGCTGTGCCCTGAGGGAATTAATTCAACTATCACTTTCCTGCTCACAAATACCTCAGTCCTGTGATGTCCCGTGTTGTATCCTGGTCTGAGACTCATGGCCCCACTCTTGCAGGAGGAAAATGCTTGCATCTTTGGAAAACTTGAGTGAAATTTTAAGTGGCACAGCAGGAGTAGAACCCAAGGTCTTCTGATGGTTTGCTCTTACCCAACATAACTTAGACCTCTCTGTCCAAAACTTTGGATGATGTCAGTGGGATAAACGGTATAAAATTGCAATTTTGTCTGGGAAGATGTTAGATCTGTTTGCTCTTGCAATGTCTTGATGTGTGTGTGGCAACAGCTCCCCTAATCTTCAGCATGTGACTGTAGTGGAAAAAATAACATAAAAATGTCATGTAATTGTTTTTTTAAAAATTGTGCTGTGTTTTGTTGGTTTTGGTTTTTTTTGTTGTTGTTGGGTTTTTTTTAACGCCTCCCAGTTTTCTTATACTAGTTGCAGTCCAGGAAACTTTGTGTTTATTAAGCACTGTGTAAATTTGCAGCTCTCTATAAATGTAAAATCAATAGCAGTGATAACAGCAGCAAAGTGCTCAGTCCAGCCCTGGTAATAACCCAAGAGTGCTAATTCCTTGATAAGGTCACTTGCTTCACACAGGCACCTCCTCTCCATGTGAAAACACAGGGTACAACACAGAAGATAATTGTGTTCCCTGACAAGACAGGAGACACTGAAAACATGTCACTTCCAGCAGGTGACAATGGTGGGCAACAACCTGAAGGACTCTTACAATCTATTGTAGAGGCCTTCATCTCTCCGCTGAGCGCTGCAAAACATGTTCTCTTCTAGGAAATCAAAATCTTAGCAAACATCTGGTGTCCTTTTTAATCTCTTCTCATAAGCAGATGAGAAAGGGCAATCTGCAGTAACCTCATGGAGTGAGCAAAATTGTTGTATTTCTGGAGGATGAGCAGAGCAACAAGACAAAGGTTTGTGTGGCTGACCCCTTTGAACTGTGGTCTCCATCAGTGATGCCACCACTCATAGCCTGGGCAGTTTCTGGGGTTCACTGAGTGTGTGTAGGGACCACACTCCCACCTTTCCCCAGGTGTTCTGCTGCTCTAATGATAGCTCTGCTTGCTCAGGCTACCCCACTTCCATCTAAACAGGCAGGTGGAAGGGCTTTGGTCTTTTCACAGCTGGAACTTTACCACCAGAGGCAATAATTAAGAATTTACTATGGAAAAATAGCTTGTATACCCCTAATGTCTGATTGTCCCCTCTGCCTTCTACTGTGGTGATTCTCTCAATGGTAGAACTGCTGCAGACAGCTTTGGTTGGCTTCACGCTCTTCTTCTCTTCCAGGTCCCCTTTAAACACGGCTTGGGGTTCCCAGGTGGCTTACAGCCATTCATCTGGCCTCTGTCATGACCTTCTCAGGGAGTTCTCTTGTAGACCTGAGAACCCAGGATAAATCCATTCCCTCCTCCCTGCCCACCACTGTCAGTGAGCCTGCTGTCATTCTGCTCTGTGGTTGGTCCACAGCGACCTTTGGACGTTTTCTTTGCCATACTGCTGCAGTAAATCCAATCCATCTGCACATCAGTACCCTTCTGTTTTCTTCTTCCCTGACCTCTGCCTGCTAACACATCCCTGGGTCCAGTGACTTTAGGCATAGGAAGAATTCTCCTTAAGCCCCTATCCCAAAGGTGGCCACTCCTGCTATTAAATAATAATCATACAGTAATAATACCAGAGGGCTGGCGGGGACTTTGGGAGATCTCTGAAGCTATCCCCCCCTCTCCAAGGTGCAGTCACCCAGGAGTAGAGCATGACGTGGGCGTTAAATCCTTCCAGCAACTGGGATGCCGCAGCCTCCCCAGCAGCCCCCTGCGGCCCAGGAGACCGTCCTGGAGAAAAAGCACTTTCTCGAGCATAGCACAAACCCTTCCTCCTGCTGATGATTACTTGTCCTTCTTCTGGTGGATCTGGAGTAGAACTGATCACTGTCTGCTTTATAGAACTTTTTATATAATAACAAAACAGCTTTTAGAGTAACTGAGAAAGAGGCGTTTGCTCACTTGCAAAGTCAGGAAATTCCCTGCCAATGGACATTCTTTGTCAGAGATCCTTTGCCAGCATAGGCTGAGCACTAAGCCCCACAATCTGCATTTTCCTTTTGAATGACTCCCACAAAATAAACCAAATATCACATCCAAGGAGATTTATTACATCCCTTCCAAGGGCGAAGCATTCCTCAGCTACATTCCACTTCTGTCTTTTGTGCTTAGGAAAGGGGAAAAAAATCGCTGTGATGCCTCTGGATCCCACCCCTCCAGGGCTTCTGTCGTTAATAAAGTCAAGCAGCTGGAGCCAGATTTGTCAGACTAGTCCTGAATGGCTGGCTCGCTCCTGCTGCAGGAGCAGCACCATCAGAGCAGCGCTAGGATTCCTGCTTCTGCTGAAAGACTAATAAGTCGTGGCACCACGTTTCCTCAGTAAAACCACCTTTTGTTGTTCCCAGTGACACCTTATCCCCGTGGCAGCAGCTTGCCAGAGTGGATCTTCTCGCTTCCTAGCTGCTTTGCCTTCTCCTGCCTCTGCATGATGCAAGAGTTTGCAATGCTTTTTGGGAGCTCAGATGTGCTCTCAGACTCTGCTTGAAGCAATTGTTCTCTCCAGGCTTTGCAGTGAAGCTTTTATCCAGATGTGTAAATGAGGATGTGTATAGAGGGAGGGCAAGGAGGTGAAACCTCTGTTGTGTTATCTGAGCTTAATTAAGTTTCACCCCTAGGCAGTTGCTAATTGATTGACCCCAGGACTGTAAAAGGGAGCAAATTTGCCAGAGCTCATTAAAAGAGCAGAGTTTGGAATTGGAATTTTTTTATTTTATAGATGAATACCTTTGACTGATGTCTTGCTGACTGATATTCATGAAACGAACTCTGTTCAGCAAATGTTGGTAGGTGGATTTGGCTTTTTAAACCCAAATGAGAGAAGTGGTGAGTAGACAGATGCCTGTTCATCCTCACTGTGTCCCTTGCCAGCATTTATAGGTATCACTTAACTGGAGCTCTGGTAACTGTTTTCTGCCCCAGCCAAGGCTGTGCTAACCAGCTTGTTGTCTCTTCCAGCAAGGTATCAAGTATATTTCAATTTCACAGACTTCAAAAGCTTTTCTCAAAATTGACAAAAAAAACCCCTCCCCAAACCAAAAATCAGTCCACCCACCATAAAATGCAGTCACTGCAGGTGTGGGTGAAGCCAGCTGTGCAACACCCCAGTGCAATGGTGTAGTAAGTGGAGAAGGGGAAAAGATGTGTCCAAGGGGAGCTGCAGGAAGAACAAAGGGAAGAGGATTGTCTTCTCCCAAACAGCTGGAACATGGACTATACCAAACATTCCGAGATAGTTTCCAGTCTGATGGTGCTCACATCTGTCCTACACAATCAAACTCCCATGCAGAGCGGGAGTCACCCAAGTGACAGTTGCCTTCTTCTCAAATACATCAGGACACCATTTGCAGGCCTCCTCTCCAAGTACTACTCTTCACCTTTTGTTGGTGAGGTTTGACACAAAGGGAGCCCATCCTGTCAGGACTGAGACATAGCCAGTGTGCAGAAAAGGCTACAGAAAATAAGGTGTGCAGAACAATGTGGAACAGATATGCACACCTGAAGATGTGAAGGATGGAGAAGACCGTTATGAGCACAACAGAAAAGCAGCCACTGCCCAGGTGACAGGCAGCTATTAGAAAACCAACTTTCACAACCAGCCCAGAAAAAGTTCCTTTTATCACTTGGAGCCAATTCACTGCAGCTCCCGTCAGCCTTAAAACCATTTCAGATGGGTTTTAAAGCTATCTATAGTGTGTAGGGGAAAGTCCTATTGTGTAGCAAACTCAAAAAGTAGTGTGTGCACCCTGGGTGTGAGAAGTTGCAGCATATTTGAAGTTTCTCCTGTCAGCCTGTGTGCTGCTTCCCTTTTCTTTTCTTGCAAGGACAGACTGTTGACCTATTCCCTCCAGCTCATAATCCTCAAAGAAGATGCTCATCTCTCCTGAAGAGATTTCATGCATTCTACGAAGGCTTTCAAAAATTTGATGGAACTGTCAGCTGAATAGCAACATGGATAAATGACACCTGTCCTACATGGGTTTCACTGTGAACACATCTCTACAGTTGAGATTCTCTAGCCCTGTCCTAGGCTTGTTTGCCTCCAGGCCCTTCAGAGCCCTTCTGAGTTTGTAAAATGTTTAACATCTGTGAGCACTTACAGGAAAGTTCCAAGTTTCACACCGTATTTGAAAGTTGCTGGTTTGTTTGGTCTCTGGTTTAGGTAGTGGTTCCCAAGAATAAATCCCTAGTTGTAGCTATGAGGAAGAGGGACTGTTACTGTCTCTGTAGTGAAATTACACTTGTTGACAGGAAGAACTGACCTTCCAGGAGAAGATGTTACTGAGGAAAGAGAGGAAGCCAAGCGTCTTCTCCTTGGAGCACATGGACTTCCCCCTCCTGAGCGCACTTGTGACCCTCACAACTGTCTCCCCTACTGTTTGCTCTGTCTCCTTCTTTCTCTTTCTTCTTTTCCTCTCTCCCCAACCACACCCACTATTTAACCATTTAGATATAAAAATAAAAAATAAGAAAACCACCTAACCCACTAGACAGAGGGTTTGCTAAAGAAGGGTAATTTTAAAAGCAAGTCTTTGAGGTCAGTGTGTAATTGTACCATTGGGACTATGTGATCTGAGACAAAAATAATCCACTGAGTATCTGGTCAAGAAGGAGAGGATGGCAGCCTGCAGTGAGGGAAGAGTGACTTACATGGGATTGACCAGGCGGCAGAAGACCAGGCAAAACTACTTGCTGGCACCAGAATTAATATTTGTGTAGAATACTGCAAAATATTCTGTCTGTGATGGGATCATTACAGCTGTTGCTCAGGTCACAGCTTCCCATGGTATGTGCCAGGAGGCACTGAGTACTTCCTGGAAATTTAATAGTCTTCCACAGAAATAAAGATATGATGTGAAGTATATTTATATATTAACTTGCTTATGAGGAACATTTCTGGTTTGATGTGGAGTTTAGGGTACTGAGGCTTTTTAATGGTTGTCAGTTTTCAAACCTGTGTTTCAGGTACTTTATGAAAACCTGAATTCTGCAAAGGGTTCATAGGACTGTAAGCCATGCCCTCGGAATAAAGAAGGATGTTTTCAGCCCTGTAAATATCAGTTCCTTTCTTTGCAGTTCCTTCTCAGTTATAAGTGACAGCAGTAAGTTATGTGGGCCATTCATATAATGTATTTTACCAGTACTTCCTTTAGTGCATTTTAAAGGAAGAAGTGAGACTGCTAAGTGCCCAAATATCTCTGCTGTCTGCTAGCCCTGAGAGTGCAATACAGGGGGTAGGGGGACCACACCACAGTGCTTTGTTTTGTTTGTCATTCTGGCAGAGACAGTGGCAGTCCCCATCACTTGGAAATAATGATGCTAATTCACATACTGGGGCAAAACACCAACTGTTTACAGAGAATCATGATTTTCCTGGCTTCAGAGGTGGCTTGGTGACACCAAGCAGACTTTCATCTCTGTCATTCCTAAGACTGAGTTACTTTCAGACTATCCCAGATAAAAGCACCATAAAAATCAGTTTTATTGTGAAAGAAGTTAAATTTGAGAGAAGGGAGTACTCTTGTACATTGATGCCAGTGGCTGGGGGTACAGACCTTTACCTGAATTGATGCTACTTGTATTTCCACTCCAAGGTGTCCAGCCATGAACTCTCCAAGATTTCACTGCAGTTCAGTATTTTCCTTTCTCAAACCACTGTCTGTGCATGAAAGGATTTATTTTTAATCAGAGGCCAGTGCTGGTTGCAGGGGTCTTTACTTTGTGACCTTCAATTCTGTTTCTAGGAGGAGACAGTGGGTTTCAGTACCTTCTTGCTGTGGCTGTTTCTGGGCCAGCCCTTCCCAGAACAGATGCCACTGATTCAGGAGGTCTTGCTGCCTCCCCTTTATTTAAGTGCTGGTTACACAGCTCCGCCAGGATCCATTGCTGTTGTAAACCACGTTCAAGGGATAAGCAATTTAGGGTTTGGAGTCATTGTAGACCAGCCCTGGAGACCTCATGCAATTGTTTTTCATCCTTCTTACACCCACACTTCTGCTAGATTAGAGTTACGGCACATTCCAGACACTCTGACTTGAATTTGAGTTGGGAAAGACACACACAAAAGAAGAAATTTGTGTTGTAAATTAGATTTCTCAGATTTCAGTGATTTGTCATGGTAATGTGGCTCAATCTATGCAGTCATAGAAACATTTCACAAGTTCAAACTCTTCCGATGCTATTAACTTCCCCAGTGTGGCAGGGTGCAGTGACTGTAGGAGGTAAGGTTAATTTCAAATAATCTGTGGTAGAAAAAAGACATGGCACCCTACATGGGAAAGCATAAAACCTACAAAATGAGGATTAAGCTAGAAAGCATTCCCCAGCCCTAGAGATCTATTTGGGAAGACTGGATTCTTGGGTCCATTGTTTTGTGCCCCCTTCCTGGCCCTGTACAAGTCCAACATGCTGCCTCTTGGTGCAGCTCAGGTCAGTGGGACAGCACTCAAACACTTTCCTGTGTGCATTGTGCTTGCCCACAAGCCAAACCAAAAACTGTAATTCAGAACTCACTCAATGGGGATGATCTAAAAATAATAGGATTAAAACCAGTAAATGATGGTTTCCTAGGTTTGCCCGCCTATGTCGGAGTCAGCGAGGTGCATTTTCAGCCAGTTCCCTGCAACTGTCAGAAGTCACCTAAGAGCAGGGAAGGCAAGAAGTTTCCACATTTCCAGGACTTCAGGTGCCCAGGCTTTGAGAAAGCTGCTAAATGTTCTGACATACTTGGAGAAAGGAAGATCTGGCAACACTGTTAGCCCTGTTTGCCACACAAACCAGAATGTCTCATTTCTCTAGTACATCTTTTCCTAGAAAAACTGGCTGCTCGCAGCTTGAATGGGTGGTCTCTTCAATGGGTAAAAAACTGGCTGCATGGCCAGGCCCAGAGACTTGTGGTGAATGGAGCTAAATCCATTTGGCAGCTGGTTGCTAGCAGTGCTCCCCAGGGCTCAGTTTTGGGGCTTGCCTGTTTAACATCTTTATTGATGACTTGGACATTGGGATTGATGGCACCCTCAGTAAATTTGCAGACGACACTAAGTTATGTGGGAGCGTTGATCTGCTTGAGGGTAGGAAGCCTCTGCAGAGGGATCTGGACAGGCTCAATCAATGGACTGAGGACAACTGCATGAGGTTCAATGAGGCAAAGTGCTGGGTCCTGCACTTGGGTCACAACAACCCCATGCAGCACTACAGCACTACAGGCTGGGGGAAGAGTGGCTGGAAAGCTGCCCAGCAGAAAAGGACCTGGGAGTGCTGGTCAGCAGTAGCTGAACAGGATCCAGTATGTGTCCAGGTGGCCAAGAAGGCCAATGGCATCCTGACCTGTATCAAGAATAGTGTAGCCAGCAGGACCAGGGCAGTGATCTCCCCTCTGTACTCAGTACTGGTGAGGCCACACCTCGAGTGCTGCATCCAGTTTTGAGCCTCTCACTTTAAAAAGGACATTGAGGTGCTGTCCAGGTAGAGAGACTGATCTCTTCTACCATGCCTGCAGCGAAAGAACCAGAGGAAATGGCCTTAAGTTGAGACAGGGGAGATTCAGATTAAGTATTAGAAAAAAATATCTCATTGTTAGGGTGGTGAGACATTGGAATAGATTGCCCAGGGAGGTGGTGAAATCACCATCCCTGAAGATGTTTAAGAGGCATCTGGGTGATATGGTTTAGTGGTTTAAGGGTGAGTGTGGTACTGCTGGGTGGATGTTAGGACTTGGTGATCTTGAAGGTCTTTTCCAACTTTGATGGTTGTATAATCAATGGATGTTAGAGATGCACAGGTGCAGAGCCGTAAGCAGCGAGTTCTTGAGCACTTCAAAGAGCCTCTTTTTAGTGATGCTGCCTTTGGCCATGTTTCATGCTTCATGTTTTAGGCTGCTGCTATACTCAAGTTCTTGATGAATTAAAAGCTGTACAGGAAATGGCAGCACCAAAGGGACCTGCTCAGTATGCCAAGGAGGCACAGGTACTCTGGGACAGAGGACCCAGGGACTCTTATGCCTTGCTTTGCCTTGCCTTACCGTGGCTAACCTATCTACCCCGCAGTCAGGTGCAGAAACCACATCTCTCCCCACTCCTGTTTCCTTACTGGGCATCTCTCTAGCAATCATGAGGGATTTGCTCAGTGGGGCTTAACAGAAGGCAGCTGATAATTTTTATCTCTTTATTTCAGATCTCAATCCATGCATGAAAAACATGCCACACTAGGCAGCAGCTGTATGAGACTTGTTGATCCAGGTAGTCCCTCCCCTCCTTTTTGCAAGTTGAGAAAGTCACACTAGGGGCACCTTCCTTCACCAGGGCTTCCCCCAAAGCAGTTCTTGCTCAGCAAGAGGGCAGTTGGCTGGCCCAGGTGAGCTCTCCTGAGGCTGGGAGAGCAGCGAGGCCAGTTCCCAGCAACAGCTGCATGCCCAAGTGGTGTGGACAGTGCCAGCCTCAGCCCACTTTCTTGCATCCCACCCCAGCCCCGTGCACTGCTTGAGCGGGGAGAGGAGGCTGAGAGTGACACGTCTGTGTGTGCCTGACAGCATCTGTTGCCATGGCAATGCGTATTTGAGCCTGAGCCGAGTTGCATCTTCCCTGAAGTTGTGAATTGAGCTTAGTTTTATTTATTTAAAGCCAACCATAATGAGTGAAAGAAAGACAAGAGACACATTACAAATCCCCTTGCACAGGACATAGCCAAATGAGTCAGAGGCACTGCAGGCTTTAATCAGCCCACCTGACGTCAAAGCTCTCCATCAGAGGAAAGTGCCACCTGGAAATGTCAACATGCCCAAATGGAAAGGCCAGAAGGTAAATCTTTTCCTGTGCTCACTCACTGAGTAGGAAAGAACAATTAAAATTCAGCCAGTTCCCTAGACACATCTTAATAGCACTCTGATTGAACACTTTTCTGGTCCTCTCCCATCCCTACTGTTAGCTGCCTGGGAACAAGGCCCATTGGTTTGAAGGATCTTTCTAACGTAGCATCAAACCCCAGATCCTGCAAGAACAAGGTGTTACCACCAGCAACAAAAAAGAGCTCTGTAGAAAAATTTTGTCACTGAAGTGACCTCTCCTACAAACACTGAGTTTACCATGGCACGACAGTGGTTCTCGGTTTCACACATGTGAATGCCCAGGGGTAAAAAGAGCAACTTAGCTTGGACCTATGCCACTTGTCAACAGAAAGTTGGAATGAGGAAGAAAAGCAGCAGGAATGAGACCATTTTTTTGCCAGAGGTGTCAGCCACGTGAGGGAAGGTCAACACCAAGCCTGACAGGTGCACCACAGCAACAGGAATGATATGGGCTGTAACAGATGCATGATCTATTGAGAAGAAAAAGCCTCTTGCATCCTTTGTAACAGAACTCCAACTTTGGGCCCCTGTAATACACACAAGGTGAGATGGAGCCCCCAGATTTGAATACAAGAAGCCTGTTCTTGAGTGTATATCTTAAGCTAGGTGTGCAAAAGGGAGAGGGGTCAGCCAAGGACACCTACAGTTTTATGTGCCCCTTTGACAAACATCGAGCTAGGAAGCCTAGGAAAACCATCCATTCCCGGCCCACTGGTGTTTGCCAGGGGTGACAAAGGGACATATGCAGACATCAGGGAAAACAAGCACGGGAAGGGGAGGGGNAAGGAAGGAAGGAAGGAAGGAAATGCAAACCACACCACTTAAAAGCAGGGCAGCATTCCAGTTCCTCCAAAGTGCACCCCACACCCAGCACTGTACAGCAGCCAGCCTGGTGGGCTTCTGATCTTCCCAAAGCACTTAACACTTCTCCCCCTTTTATTTTTGTCCTAGATGTGTTTTGCTTTGGTGGCTGATCCTGGCTACGTGCCTGAGACATTACACTGGGGTTGCTTTTCTCTAGATGTCTGTAATGAAGGTTTCTTCCACCGTGTTCTCTTCCCCCTGCAGTGAAAGTCTGTAATTACCACTGAGGGGTGAGGCAGACAGCACTGAAACAATGTCATTTGAACGGGGGTGAGACATGCCTGAATTGCCGGGTTGTGCTTTTCTCCTCACAGGATTTCTTGTGGATTTGGACCTTGCTTTTAACCCTTGGCAGTACAGGGAACATCGTCCTCCCACTCCCCTGACCAGCCTGTGCGTGCTGTATCTGCTTGATTCTGACCAGGGCAGATTCTGTTGGATGTAGCCAAGATGCAAGTGTCCAACTTCTCTACCGTGCTTGGGGGGTCAAGTGGCACAAATCTGCATGGATTGCCCTCTTGTCATTCATGTGGGTAACTGGGAGTTTGGAGTTGACTCTATATGGCTCATACAGTGTGTCAAAGCAGAGCTGTTGCCATCCCTTGCCCTGACTCATCCAATCCTGTTCCAGCAGCTCTTCAGCTGCCTCCTGTACCAAAGCCATTTGCTTCCCACTCCTTGATGCAAGGTATCTTCTTGGGGTAAAATTCAGTCAGGGTGTGCAGCTCGTCATCCTTCCTAGGGAAAGATTTGAGTTGTAGGAAATGGTTAGGAGAAATGAGGCAATACAATCCCCTAAGAATGGCTCTTCAGGTTGTCTCCAGTCCTGTGAAGTCTACTTGGATCCCTTTTGCAAGCACGTCTTGCAATCATGAAGGCTAAAAGCCTAGTAAATAAAAAGTGGAAGCAGCCGTGGCCACCCTCTTCTGCTGTCCTGCAGCTTCTCATTCACATAGTGTCATCAAATGCTAACAAACTGCTGGAAGGAGATGCCCTCATACTGAAGTTACTCTGCACCCAGTCAGCCTGAAAGTTGTCTGATTCCCCAGGGAGATTGCTAGCCTATGCTCTTTCTGAGGTATAGAGCAGGAAGGGGAGATTGTGCATGACAAGGTAAAGGAACAGTCTTAGCTTGCCATGAAGGAATGAAAGAATTACAAAGAGATTTTTCTTCCTATATCAGTTACTTCCAAGGTGGTGAGTTTTCATTTCTTGTATTTTGTTACAGTACCCATTTACTATTTGGGGGCTTTGCTTTCTGACATACTGGCAGAAAGACATACAGCCACAGGCAGCTCAGCCACATTTCCAGGAGGCTAAAGGGGTTCCGTGAAGGGATGTTCCTAGGGTCCGGTGTCTTGTACTCGAGGCTTTCCTTTTCCTAGGTCTTTCCTCCTTCCTTGACTGTCACTTGCTCCTTGTTTGCAAGGCTGATTTAAATCTATCCAAGGGCCCCAAGTTTATCCCAGAAAGAATAATAATTGCAGTGCTGAGCTCTGTGGCTTCCCTTTCATTCCCCACATAGCATTAGGGTGCTCACTGAAACCACAGCATTCATGGATCCTTGCCATATGCAAACATGCAATTAATATGCTCTTCACTTTCCCCTCTACTTCCTAAGCAATATGGGGGGAAAAAAGCACAAGTTGTGGTGCACATTTCCTTATGACACACACGTGTCTGCACTTCTCTGCAGTGCTTCAGCATGGCTCACACCTACCTGAATTTGGTGGTCATTAAAGAATTGTGTCTGCCTGCAGGCATATATTTCATTTGATGTCCTGTGTAGCTGCACACAAATCAATATGCAGAATACAATTTGTTCCCTCTTCCAGTTGTGGCAGCAGATCTATGGAAACTTTTTGCACAGGTGTTACCCCCTTCTCAGTTTTTAGCAGGGAGCTGCAATGGGTGTGATCTCTGTGCTGGCTCCCCTCCCTGTCCCACTGCTGCTTGCTGCTGGTGGGAACAGGTATGCTGGGTACCTGGCTGGGAGTGCACACAGCAGGAAGAAGGAAATTGAAAGCAGCTGATGCCAGCTGGAGAGAGAAGTGTGTGTGCAAGAGAGAGAGTTTAAACCAACTGCTGGACAGAAATCAAAAGGGAGATAGATTTCCTGGATGAGGCAGGGCTGTGGATCAGAGGGCAAAGATAGGCTCCAGTGATTGCAAGTCCTTCCTCAAAAGTTACCTTTTGCTAGAGAATGTTTTGCTGTATCACTCTATCTTGACTTTTTCCTGGGTTTTTAATTGTCCCCATAAAAACCTAAATGAAGAAATCACAGCCAAAGGGGCTGGATATGTAACTACTTGTGCCATCACACATGACCTGACTCCTAAGAGCCTGTCTGGGGACTGTAGTACCTCTTCTTTGAACTAGGCTGAAAACCCCATTTCCATCCTCACCTTGTTCTCAGTGGGCCTTCTCAGGAGCAGAGGGGACCTACAATGCAGCAGTTGCTCCCTCTGTCCATGTTGCACTAAACAGTGAGCAAAACCACACCAAAGCAATATATGGAGAAGTAATCAAATCCAGAGAAAAGACAAAGCAAAATGAAGGCAAGACTATTGCAAAGAGCTAGTGAAGGGCCAAAGTATGGAGTCCGCATGACTCCAGAAAACCTTCATGGCTAGGAAGACAGGCTGTGGCAGAAACTGTATATTCCATCCATATGAACACCAGCGCTGGAAAAATAAACAGGACAAATGGTATCTTTCACAGACTTGAAGTAAAACCTTGTCTTTGGTGGCAGTCCTAAAGAGCCAGCCTGACCCTCAAAGCAAAGCAGTTCTAACAGCATGAATCATTCCCATACCAGCTGCAAACACTATGCAGATGACCCCTCCTGAAACAACAGAGCCTGCATGCAGCAGACCAAAAATCACTGACATTTTACCCTACATTCCTCAAGAAACACTCATCCTCGAAGAGTCTGTGAAACCTCCTGGCACAGTCCTGGGTGGGGGAACCAAAAGCTTCAGCTTGGCTTGTAGCTGAATGGCCTGGATTGCTGTCCACGTGTTCAAGCCCAGGGCCTGCTTACCTTGTCTTGTGTGTCCTGCTCACAACAATGCAGGGTGAAGGCAAAGCAAATGCAAAGTGGTACAATGAGAGACTTGCAGTTCTCACTCCGTGGACATAAAGGCAAGCAGTGGGAGCAGGATCCCATTCTTATGAGAAATGGACTGATGATTCACTCCTCAGAAGTGATAAAATTAGCTTGGTTGGTCATACATGTGTATTTGCAGTACCAAATATTGTGAGGCCAGGAAGACTTACCTGTTGTCAGTTTGACTTGTTCAGCCTGAACATACTTGATTGTTATTTCAATCTCCTGCTGTAATCAGGTTGCAAATAAATCTAAGTATAAAATCAGAGAAAACTGGGCTGAGAAGGAATTTGAATGATCATGTAATTCAGCCCCTGCCCCAAGGTTGCCTCCTGCTCTGCTGTGTCTATGTCCCAAGAGATGGCTGCAGAACTTGGTTTTAAAGATTCTCTAGTAAGGGTGATGCACCATTCAAGTGTTTCAAGTGCTGCAGTCGCCAGGCCTCTGCTTCAGCAGTGCCGCTCAGCCTGTCCTTTTCCCCATTTGCTGCAGGCACCTATGGCCAGCTGCAGCAGCACATCTGAGTTTTTCTGAATTGCAATCACTTACCCTCAACCATCAACAATTTACCTGTCTCCAGGTCTCTTCTGGAGCACAAAACTGCTTGCCTGCAGAAATAACTCTCATTTTTGGCTCCAGAGGATCAGCAGAAACACCCTCTGACCACCTAGATGACATTTTCATTGTCTTTAGTGAACTGCACTCATGTCTGACATAAGCAAAGTATCAATATCAAAGCTCTACACAAATGGTAGGGATGGGAGTTCCCATCAGAGCTCTCCAGATGATGGGACAGAGCAGATTTCCTGTTCAACACCAAAATGGAATATTTGTTATGATTCTTCCTTGCCTGCAAAGGTGCAGCAGTGATAGGCAGAGAAGCTGCATCTGGGCAGTTACACTCACTATTAAAAGCACTGAATATAAGCAGGGTTTCAGACCAAGCAATTTCTTTTTTTTTTTTTTCTGAGATATTTTAATCTCCAGAATGGATTTGACAGCTCCTATCTGACTGTGCCAAAGCATTTTCCCTTCAGAGCACAGACAAACAAGTGAGGTTTACTTTGCTTGACCTTTTCTGATGACATTGCCACCCATGCTGTGCAAACCGTAGCTGACACCATCTTGAGCTTCCTCGGCCTGAGGATAAATACAGTGTGTGTCCTGAGAAGAGGCTTCCTTGTGTTAGCTTGGGTGAGGCACTGAACCAGAAGCTCTTGGTTTCACCAGTGAGTCTTCATAGTTAGGCAAGTGATATGTGTGTTTGGTTAGTGGCAGGAGGCGAAGCTGCCCCTGCTGTGGCTCTGTCCGTGCTCTGTGACCCTGGCTGTCACTCCATTGCTATGGCAGGATTCAGTCTGTCTACTCCTTGCAGCTGAGAACCCTGCTGACTGGGATGTTAAAGGAAAGGCATCTTCTCCCTCACTTGGAGACAGGTTTACTTCTTGCTGAAGGGTCTGGACGTATTTCTTCTTCCCATCTTAGAGTGGCAAAGGTTTTTGTGTTTCCCCCTTTAAACCCACTGGCATGCACATTAACAAAGAGGTTTCTTTACCATTCAGGAAGTAGGAACAGCATTATTTTCTCAGCACAACTCCATCCTGGCTGAATTTATGTCTCTGACCTTTTACCCAAAGGCTCTTTACACTTGACTGAAACATAAGGTAAAAGTAAATGTAACTGAAAGAGCTCATTGTGTGTGTAAGTATAAAGGCTTTTGTGTGCAGGATGTGGCTGCTTGTGCAACCAGTAGCCAAGGAACACCTTGAGTTGTGCTGTTAGTTCTGACAGCCATGGAGAATGTGGAGCGAGAGCCTGGATAGATGAAAACCCCATGTCCAGTTCAAGCACAGGCTCCAGCCAGCTTCAAATCAGCACTTCTTTGCCAGGACCCTCAGCACTGGCCATTTCCAGCCAGGTTTCCCCCAGGAGAGGTGCACTGCTGTCTTTGGGTTTTTTTTCTCCAGATGCCTGTGACCAAGAAAGTCCCTCCTTGGAGCTGGGACTCCAGTCTGTTCTCTGTGGAGCCATGAAAATAGGGACAGATTAATAAAACATCAGGGCTTCTTCAACGGGATTATTATAAGTGGTTTTCTTGAGTGTTGGTTGGAGTAACGATCAGAGAGGACAGGGATCCATAATCCTATTTATCTGAAACCATATAATCTTCCTGAAGCTCTTTAATGGTGCCCAGCTCTTTAATTACAGAGCAGCCACATGTGCTGCTGCAGCCAG
>VXAX01001309.1:58742-76000 GCA_013399835.1 Leptocoma aspasia | reverse complement strand
GTGAGCCCGGCCGGCCGAGCGCGGGGGGCGGCCGAGCCCCGGCGCCGCGGGCACCATGGACAGTATCCTGGAGCCCTTCCCCGCCGAGCGGCTCTTCCCCGCCGCCGGCACCGGCTTCCTCGACTTCGGCGACTTCAGCGAGGCGGACTTCCTCAGCAATGTGGTAAGGGACCGCCGGCAGCACCCCCGCTCCGGCGGGCCGGCCTGGCAGCGGGGACGGGACACGGCGGCGGATTCTTCTCGGTGCCGCCCTGCCCCGGGGTGCCCCGGAGATGCAGGTAGCCGGGTGCCCGCCGTCGCACACGGCCAGCTCCCCGCTGGACTGGTCCGGCCGCTGTTACCCCGAGGACACCCCGCTGCGGAATCTCAGGGCTGTTCTACACTACGGTTTCATGAGCCTGATGGCTGGGGAGAAGTGTGCGGTGCCAGGCGGGGACTGTACGATCTGCCGTGTGCGAGCTCGGGCAGCGCCGGAGGCACGGCCGGTTGCCGTCGGGAGAGCTTTGGGCTCAGCGCCTCCTCTCTCCTTTGCTTGTAACTTTTTCTCAGAGTGGCATTTGGGAGATGAAGCATCTACCGCTTGGCGCTTTGGCTGGGCTGATTTACTTTGGAGAGAAGGGTGAGGAAGAAGAGTGACTTGAGAGGGAAATGTGTTGCCAGTCTCAAGGAACCAAAGGGGCATTGTTCACCTCTAGGGAAACTGCCCAGCCTCTCCCAGGAGTCAGGCGAGTTCTCAGTCCAGCAGCTCTCCCTGAGAACACGCACAGACTCTGCTGTATAGCCCGAGCTTTCCATGGGAGTTTCCTTGGGATCCTGCAGCTCCTCTGCCAGGCAGGACCCAACCGTGAGGCAGAAGTGGGAAGGGCCCCACCCCAGAGGTGGTTTGGAGCGAGGGTATCCGGCGCTGGGCAGCAGGGCACTGCCTGAACGCGAGGCTCTGCCAGCCTCTGAGCGGCTGCAGCCGTGGGACAGTGTGCCTGCCCGGACAGAGATCTGAGCAATGGCTTGTTACTCCCCTTTCACAGTACTGGCACCTCCCGTGTTCCCGGTGTAGCACTGTGAGTGTCCCTGAGGACTACCCTTGCAGTGGGAGCAGGGAACGGGGAGAGGGTGAATCCACTGATGAATCCACTTCTGCTTTGCTACACAAAAGATATCTAAAGCCTTTTATGTCACCTCCTTTGTGAGGGAGACGGTAGAGATGCAGAATTTGCATAAATATTAAATGCATTGCACCAAGCAGAGGCACACAGGGTCTGGGAAAGAGATTATGGAGGCAGCCCCATCCCTCAGAGATCTTGCCAGCTCCTTATTTCCCAGATAGCACTGTGCCTCAAGGACTGATTCCACTGGGCTCTACAAGAGGCAACAGAGTCTGCAGTGTTCAGGCTGACCTTCCAGTGGCACATCACCCCAAGACTGAGCGCTTGCCTTGCCTGCTCATATCTGAGAGACCTGTTGCTAGGAGTTTTGTGCTTTCCCTAATTCTGTACACATGCAGCATGGATGAAGCTATGCTGATAGGAAGTGCTTTATGCCAAGACCATTTATTCCTTTACCAAAATGAAAATAGTATGTTTTGGCACCAGCCCTTTTACCAGGTGCAACATGGGCTGTGGTCAGAAGTCAGGAACCCCTGAACCAGTATAGGTGGTGCCTTTTTATAGTTAAACACAACTTCTGCCTGCAAGCAGGCCCTGTGAAAAAGAAGCTTTTGTGTAAGAGTGCCATCTGGTGCCACCTGCCAGGACAGTGTGTTTAAAGTGTGTGGTGGCTGTGGGCAGGCTGACTCTGTCCTGCCTCGTTTAAATGGCTTTTCTGCTCGGAGAGCTGCTTCTGGAAGCAGCTTGCCCTTGTCTTCTCATTTAACTATGTTGCAGTGACTCAGGCATCGTTGTGCTCAGCTGACAGCAGAAAGGCACTCTTTTAAGGCTTTCTTTTTTTTTTTTCCCTGTGGATTTTTTTCCCAACTGCCAGCACCACAAACTTCTGCTGGAGTGAGAGAGTCAAGCTGAAACCTTCTCTTCCTGCAGATGATACATATAAGAGATTCTGTAGCCACTTCTCGCCTACCAAATCTGTTGGTGATACAAGAGCCAGAACATAATACATCACCCTCTTTGTTCTCACTCTGCATGACAATGGGGAGGATGGAAGAAATACACTTGGATTTTCTTACTAAATCCAGCAAATCTCCTGGGATCTTGCAATGTGTGGAGAGGTTCTTTTGACATAGAACTGTGCAAAGCATCACCGTGCACAATAGCTCACAAAGTTGCCAGTGCCTTTTCTTCAAAGATGGGCAAACTTTTCCAGATATTGTTTAGCAGGCATTTTTCTTAAAACAGACCAGGAATTTGGTCCACAAAATGTCAGTGTGAAATTTTCGTGAGTATGATTTTGTCTTTTCAGAAAGGACGCAGAAAGAAAAGATGGATGATCTTACTACAGAGTCTGTGCTCCTTTGGGGCAAGAATTGCGTGTGTCTAAACTACTCTCTTTTCCACAACCTTGCCAGTCCTAATGAGTAATCTTGGTCTTTAAAAAATGGTTCTCTGTATTGTTCATCTGAAGCTGTGACAAAGAATTAAGGCACATCTGTAGGTGCATCTTCAGAAAGGTCCATGTGCTTGCAACAGGAAAAAAAACCTGAATGTGTAGGAGCTGCCTTTCAGAGGCATCTGCCCATGTTGTAGGAGTAGGTTGACAGAAACCTCATGAAATTGAGCAAGAACAAACCCCAACTCCTGCCCCTGGAGTGGATGGATGGATGGACGGACGGACGGATGGACGGACGGACCGACTGACCCACCAGGGGTCCTGGAGCACTGGTGTGCCCCAGTAGCAGAGGCAGCTAGGAGCAGGAGTGACGTGGTACATAGAACACAGGGAAGTGATTATCCCCTTTTCTTTAGAATCATAAAATTGTGTCTCAAATAGAGTGTCCAGTTTTGGGCTGCCTGATAGCAGAAAGACATGGATAAATCTGAGTACATCAAGGGGGTTGTCACCAAGGTAAGTGAGAGATGGAGAATTTCTCCTGTGAGGAGTAGCTGAGGGAGTTGGACTTCCTTAGCCGGAGGAGAGACAGCTCCAGGAGGACCTAGCAGGAGCCTACCTGCACAGCTGAGGATGTTACTGAGAAGATGGAGCCAAACTCTTTCATAAGTGCATGGCAGGAGGATGAGCGGTCATACATTGGAATGGGGAAGGTTTAGACTGCGTATAATGAACCAATTTATCACTGTGAGGATTTTGGGGTTTTTTTTGAAAATCCTACAGAGAGTGGTGTCTGTTGTTAATTGGAGGGGGAATCTCCAAAAGACACAAAATGCCTCTCTTCACCTAGCTTCTGCTAACCAGACTTACATAGAATGGCTGCTCACAGCACTGTCAGTCTCCTTTTGCTCAAGAGGCCACATACTGCTCTTGAACTTAGGCAACTTTGCTCATCTTTTTCTCCCAGAAGGACCTACCATATATAAAACTAATCCTCCATGCAGTGCCTGTTTATCAATTTCACCCATTTGTGTCCTGCCCAGTTCAGCATTTCTGATCATTTCTGCAAGCAACCATCTATTTGCTTACGGTCTATTACAACTGCACTCAAAGAGCTCTTACTTTCTCATTCAGTTCTTATCAGTGCTGTGAAACTCTTCAAAAGACTAATCTTTTGAGTCAGATTCACCACTGTGCTTCACTGGGTTTGTGACACTGGTGTCAGAAGGAAGCCAGAATAAACCAACCAAACAGGAGTCATGTGTGTCTTTTTAGCCCAGTACCCCAGTGGGTTTGTTTCTTCCCTCTGCTTCTATGTTTTATAGTGCAAAAAACACCTTCAAAGATGACTTTGGATATTTATGTAAACACAGCTTTATTTTGACTCTTATGCTTTTCAAAGCATATACTTTACCTCCTTCAAGAGACATCAAGGCAAGAAGATAGCCTGCATGCTCACTCAGGTCTCCCCTGTTAGAAGCTGCAGAATGGCTGTTCAGGCTGTCTCAGGAGTGCTAACCCAGGAGTGCTTCCTCTGGGGAATATACACTAATGCACTCTTTCACTGTGTGATCCTATAGGCCCAGGCAATGTGACAATTGGCATTTTCTGGAGCCTACAGAGGGACAGCAGAATGGGAGAAGAACTGCCTGTCTCTGTGGATTTGCTCCTTAAGTGCAAACTGGGTGTTGGGCTTACTGTGTGCTCTTTAATATTGTCTTGGCCTGCAGGAGAAAGAGAGTGGCAGGACTGTACATAGTGAGCAGGCTGAGAGTAATGCTGGTGCAACTCATAGGGGAAGCTTCCACTGAAGATGAAGAGAGGCTATTCACCATGGATGACTGTCACTCTCACAGGAAGCCTTTACACACTTTTATTCCTCTTATGCCTACTACAGGGACATAAATAGCACTTAAGTGGTGCTTAGGTGTTGGACTGACCTTTGGTCTGAGTGAGTTTCATGCTCTGTAAACTCCCTCTCACCATCTCAGTGCACAGTGAGGATGGAGAGTGCAGGCAGATTTGGTCACCCATTTCGTATCCTTGCAGCTGGTAGACAGGGGAGCTCTGCTGTAACGGGAGGCTGGGTGTCCAGGACTGATGGAAATGTCTTGTGGGGACACATGCAGCAAGCATGTTTGCCCTCTATTCCTGTGCCTGGTAAAATTTGGTCAGTAACACATCTATGATTAGTCTGCCGAGTACTGGATATGGAAAGGATATTTTCTTTCAATTTTTCTTGGAACTTGTCGGCCAGATTCCTGTAGGATCTGGAGCACAGATACAGAGACCTGATGGGGCCATCAGACCTGGCCTGATGGAAATGAATCCAAAGATAATAGTTCCCATATCTTTCTATTTCATTAGTCTCTTTGGATCCATCTCTTGGTTTCTATACTTCGTGGCCCTGCTGCTCCTTACTACCTCATGGTAGCACTTACACTTGCAGAAGTGCTAGCAGCAGGATGAAACCAGAGCTGAACATGGGTCCATGGATCTCTGAGTCTGGGTCTCTTGAGCATCATCACTGTAGAGTCACCACCAGGAAAAATGTTTCCCTTTTGGTAAAGAAGAGGGGAAGAGACTTGAACTTCATTTGAAAGACTCTAGGTAAATACTTAGTCCAGAGACTGTGGATCATTTGTGTGTCCTATCTGCCAGGAAATTGATAAACATTTGGGATACTCTTCCTAAATAAACACATTCATCTGTTGGACAACTGCCTGCATGTGCTGGGAACCCATTGTCCTGAATTATCATGTCAGCCAAAGTGGGAGAACCCATTAACTGTGCTCTTGGGCCAGAACTAGGAGAGAGGCTGCAACTTAGAGCAGGAGTGCAGGAAGGCATATGTCCAAAACAGGGTTAAACAGTGGAGACAGGACCATCATCTCGGTGGGGAGAAGCAGGAAGGTCTTTGTTGAAGTGCTTGCAGAGTAAACAAAGGGAGGGTTTGGCAGGAGGTGGAAGTACATCTGTGCACACAGTCCGCTCCCACCGAGGGATCAGCAGCAGCTGGGAGATGCTGGAGTTGTGTACTGCTCAGTCCATGTCTGCCAGGTGATCCTCATCCCCTATGCGTAAGGCAGCCGTTCAATGCCGCCACCACCACCACTCTCAGAGAGGGACAAACCTGAGGTCTCATTTGTATAGATCAGACTGTAGAAAACCTCTAAGACTGGCCCACTGTACCTTCTCTTGGTACCAGTACAAGTGGACAAGCTTGTATGGTATGGTGGCTTTAGAAGCCACCATAGTGTGTGGTGGCTTCTGAATTTAATGTGTTGTCTTCATTGATGCAAAATGTTTTCTGCTGCTCAGGAGCTCATCTGGTACTGCACTGGTCCCATCCTGTGCTGCTCTGGTCTCATCCATGACTGGTGCTGTGCTGGTCCCATTGGTGCTGCACTGTTCTTGCTGAAGCCTGGATTGGAGCTGTCTCTGGTAGAGCAGGGATTAGGAAAGAAGAGCATTTTCTGAAGCAACCCCTTGAAGGGGAATTTAGAACTAGGGATTTCATAGCCACAGTTGTAGCTGCACTATTTAAAATATGGCCAGACTGACACCTCTGTGACTCACTGCTGTGTTTCCTCTGAGAAAAGTTATTCCTCTGCTTGCTCTCTTTTTTCCTCAGCATTTCTCCATAGGTTTTAAGGTAGTATTTAATTAGCATTTAATAATTACTTATTTACTATTTAAAGAATTCTCAGTGTTAAAGGAAGCAAATGAAAATGCTTAACTCTCTGGAGTTGTCTTTGGGACAGCCACATGGCAGGTCCTCTGCACATAACCACAGGCAGGATTGTTCTTGATGCAGCAGTTTAATTCTCAAGATTCACTTGTTCCAGTGCATTTCAAGGAAGGGATGAGTCAACCCACTAAAGCTTATGCATCCTTGTCCTGTTGTGGACAGTCCACTGTAAGAAACCAGATGGTTCACAAAAGCCAATTGGTGACTCTCCTTGCTGCAGAGTTACAGAAAAACAGGTTGGGCACCAGCAATGAAGCAAACCATGTTATAGCTCTCCTAAGAAATGCCCAAAACTTGTCTCTTGGCCTAATTTGGCTGAGAGATTTCCCAGGGAAATTCCACGTCTGTGCAGCAAGGTACAATGCAGTCACCTATGCTTCACAGGGATCCTTGTGGCGAGCATGGTTCTTCTCCAGGAGAAATGTCTGCTGGAGGAGCCAAGTGTGTTGGCTCCTCAGTTCCAAGCCAATCTTAGTCCTGGGGTTACTACATCCTACCAATCCCAGCTTTCTGTCACAGGGGCTGTATTTACACATCTGAACTGCTGCGACTTCATGTCTCCACATGGGAGATGAGAAATGAGAACAAAGGTGGAACCAAAGCTATATTTCTTGGCTGACCCCCCATGTTGGCACCATTTTTTTTTCCTGCTGCAGCAGGTGACTTCTGTGCAAGCAACCTCAGTATAGTTTGGTATCCCCTGACTGAAATCATTGATCCAGTTCTCAGCCTGGCACTAGGACAGAGTGGGTGCTTACATGGAGCTCGTCTCTTACTTTTTCCTGTATCTGAAGCTCAACTTGTGTTGTAAGTTGTTAGGTGTTTCCTTGGGTTGGTGTCTGCATGTTTTGCAACATTCCTCAGAGCAGAAATAGCTGAAAGGTTGTGAAAAGCCAAGGGCATGGCCAGAGTGGCAAGGGACTGCAAGTAGCATGCTGAAAGGCAGGCTGTGTCTTTCAACCCAGTTGTTGCCCATGTCTGCCATGCAGTGTTTACATCTCTCTAACTTATTTCCAGCTGCTCAAGAAAACAAATTTTACTTCTGCTTTCCTGTACGGTTACATCATTCAAAGTTTTCCTTTCCTGTAGTTTCCTGAACTGACCCAAACTGATCCAGCCTTATCCTTTCAACCACCCCTTTCTGACTTCTTTATTCATCTTCTTTTCTCTTTCTTTGTATCTCTCCTTTCACTCTTATTTTCTTAAACCTGTCCAGGGCTATCCTACTTTGAAATCATGTGGCGCTGCTCTGGTCTGTATCCAATTATAGATGCTTTACACTTACCTTGACACATTAATTAGGCAGCACAAGGTCTCATGAAGGTTAGAAGTGCACATATTCACAAACTCTTTCACTCCTTTCTTTCTTATCCTATTTTATCTTCTCATTTTCTAAGACTGGAGAAATTCCCCATACAGCACTGTGCAAGGCTATTCTCCCTGAAACTACTACGTAATCTAAACCACTGCTGGAGTAATTAGTACCATCTTTAGAGCTCAAAGGTGATGCCTTGTGTGAGGTCATTTATTACGATCACTGTCCAGGCTGTTCCAGAGGAAACTCACCCTTGACTACCTCAGCAAAGTTGCTTTTGGCTTCTTTACACTGTGACTTTGTCTTGATTAGGAAAAATGCTCATTTAGGTCAGTCTGGCTGACCCGATTAGCAAAGCCTGCTCAAAATGCAGTTAGCATTTTTCCTAGAATAGATGCAAATGCTTTCAGCTGAGCAGTTTATGCCAGGAGTTCCCCTGCAACAGGAATGTCAGGGCTCCCTTGGGAGAAACCTGGCAGCTAAAGCTGGAGGAGTACTACAACTTGGGCCTGACACCAGCTGTGTTACACAGAGGGAACTGGATGCTACACTGGTTGTGGACATTCCTACTGAATTGTCAGCATTCCTCCTGCAGGTGAGCTTTCTTAGATCAATGCCCAAACAACATCCTCCATGCTGGCTCCCCACCACAGTGTCATGGGGTCACTGGCTCCTCCTCTCAATGGCATGGCACATCCAGAGGGAGCATTGCAGCTCAAGAATAACCCATCTCTGCTGTTCGAGGCACAGAGGGTCTACCATGAGAACCTGCTCTGGCTCTGCAATACTTGCAGCCCTCTCGCTACTTGGAGGAGAGCTTTGCCCTCCAGAAGGGGAAAGAGGTAGAGGGAGACCAGGATGAAGAAGAGGACCCGGTTCCAGAGCATCAAGAGTTAATTGTTGCGTGTCAGAGCAACTTGATGTTAAATGAATCTGTGAAGGAAGGAGCTGGGCAGGTGCTTTTGGCTAAGCTCACTGCTGTACCGGGGGGAGTGACTGCAAGCCAGGCAGCTCAGGGAGGAGGAAACCAGCTCTGACATTTGTAAATGTAAACATTTGTTGATGGAAGGTTTCTTTCAAAGACTTTTCAGTCTCTCAATCTGAGAGCTTGTTGCCCAGGGAGTGCTGGAAATGTGGCTCTTCTTTCCAAGCAAATGTGGCAGACTCTCAGAGTTGATGAGGTGCTGCTGAGCCACAAATACTGAATTGCCAAATGAATGATGTTGGGTTTGTTTTTGTTGTGTTTCTCCTGTCTTTACGGACAGTGCTGCAGTGAGATTGTTGGGAATGGGAGAACTGTATTTTAGTCCTGGCTCTGCCAGTCTTCGTGTGTGATTCTCAGGGTGTCACTTGCAGTGATGGCAGCTTGTGCTCACTATAAAAAAGTGGACATCCTTATTCTTACTGAAAAGGAGCAGTGTCATCAATGGGTGAAGCAGATTAACAAAAACTAAGACTGGAGTGGGGTTTTGCTAGTAAGTATCTGCCAGGAAAGGTCCATAGGAGCTATTACTTTGCTTCTCTAGTTGGACTCTTTCAATGACTTTGCAGCTACACATGATATTTGTCACATTTTCAGTTTGGCTGATCTATTCTCCACTGATATCCCAACTATCCTTCACCCCTCTCCTGTTCCTTATCCCTGTGGACTGCACGTGTCTGTCTAACCTCAGATACTTCAAGCTAATCCAGAGTAATCTTTCTGTGTCAGTATGAATGACTGAGTTGGTCAGTATCAAGATTTAAACTAAAGTACTTTTGGCCCATGCTGTTACTGGCCCGACCACTCTGGGCCTTACTGAAAACCAAACAATTTGTACTTTATAAATCCAGTGAATGGACTGTACTCATACCTCATCCTCCACTGTACAACCAGACCCTGGCTCAGGCACAAAGCTTCTCCATCAGTTTGGTGCAACTTGCTGGGAGCACCCTGTTACATTTTTGCCCCAAACTGCCCCAGTTTGGTCAGTGCTGGGCTGAGTTCTCAGGCTCCCAAACTATTTCTCCACTGGTTTGTAAATGAGAAGGAGGTAACAAGCTCCTTCTCATAAAATACCAGAATGTCATGGCTTTATCAGTCCCTAGCAGGACATTCAAGACCCATGTCAGTCCCTCCTGCTGCTCAGTGCATGGTTTTGCACTTTCCCTTTCTTTGGAGGTGCATTTTCTTCACAGTAACTCTGTCTGGCCTGTTGTAAAGTTAGGATCACCATCATCCATTGGGAAGAGTGATGCAGAGGTTGCTTTTCCACCCTCTCATCTTTCTCCTGCTCTTCAGGTTTTGTCAAATATAGTTGGCAGTGGTCCAGCAGCTGGATTAGCAGTAATTAATGAGCAAATGGCCTGCAGCCTTTTTTCAGACCTGGCAAAGCACATACCTTTCACTTTTTTCTTACATGGCTTTGAGCTCCTTTTTATCATGCTGGGAGAGAGCGGAGTAGCAGCAGATGCTGCTCTGGTCAATACTGGGGAGTGAACAGAGGCTGCTGCACTCCTTTCTTTGCTGCTAATTAGTACCAGGGTGGTAGTTAGAGGCTGCTAGCTAGGACAGCAAAACTGTTTTCTCCCTTCCCTTGTAGCTGCAGCCACAGCAAGCAGTCAGTGACAGCTGTAAGCAGCTGGGGTGAGCTGCAGCAGAGCAGGAGCAATGCTGATTTATTAATTTTCCTGCATGCTTCAGGCTCCAGGGGAACAGCCCTTGCAACCTCCTCTTTTGTGACCTGGAGCTGAAGTCCCAGGTGAGGTGAAGGCATACATTACTGTGTCAAGCCCAGCAACCACACAGTGTGGTGAGGTCACCCAGCAGCTTTGATACCAACAAGTGCCAGACACCCATGTCCAGACCAGTTGCCCATTCACTGGTCTCAGATGCCTTTCTGATATTTGATGAAACTGAATTACACAGAGTTGTCAGAAGGTTTATTTACTTATTCTGGGAAAAGAAAGAGTGAAGAATGCCAGAAGGGATGGAAAATAGGGAAAGAAAGAGGGAAGAAAAACCAAAGATGAGAGAGGTAGCTATGCAGTTAGCCTTCCTGAGCCATCTGGACCTGTTGGCATGGCCCCATCTGGATGGGCTCACGTGTTCATCCACAGCATGATGTAATCTTCGTTGTCCAGCATTTGATTTTTCTCCTTGTGCTGGATGGCCTCATATCTAGTGCATGTCTGGAGCGGGCATTTTGATTTCCTGTTGCTATTTGTGGACTTTTCCTGGCTGATCCTCAAGCTCAGCTCAGGCGGTTTGCATTCCTCAAGCAGAAGCAGCAATGCCACCCTGCCAGCGGGAGCGGAGGCCAGCTGCAGCCAGCCTGCCAGCCCGGGAGAGGCAGCCCTGCACGGGGAACCAGCTGTGGTTTGCACCATGCTGCAGCTGGAGAGAGAGTGACACCTCTGCCTGGTGCTTGGACCACGGCAGCTGAGCTCTGGAGTTGGCTCAGCCTCAACAGCAGCACAGAGAAGGCTGGCGGGACCACTGTTCCCAAATGCTCACAGGCTTTTCTGCCCTGCTGGATCTTGCAGCAGAACAGGAGAAAGAAGAGTTTTACTTGACCCAAGACCTATTCATCCCTTTGGTAGATGTGAGTAAAAAGTAACTGCTGATCTCAGTCCCTTTTCTTTACAAAAAGCAGCACCAGAGAACACAAGGGCTCTTGACTGCCCTGTGAAGCAAGTGGGCTTCCCAGCACATAGGAAGGGAGGATGGGAAGGATCTGGTCTGACATTGCCAAGTACCCACTCTTTGATAGTAGAAGGCTGTCGTCCCCATCACTCAGTGCCATTTGCAGGAGGCAGTGCAGTCTAGTCAGAAGGATTCACTCAGGTTCCCACCATGTTCTGTGGGAGACTGCCATGCCTCACCAAGACCAGCCATCTCTTTTTTTCTAGTGTCCTTCCTAGCACATGAAATGAAGGAGATTTGTATGTCTGCCTCCACAAGAGCACACTGTTTGAAGGTCTTTAAGTCACAGGAGCCATACAGGAACAAAACAGCCTTCTTCACTACATAAACTCAATGTGTAGAGGGGCAAACGTCGAGCCATAGGTCCCCTCCTGCTTTTAGAATCAGAGCAATTCCCACTTTCCTGCATGGTTGGGGAAGTCTGAGATGCTCAGAGGATGAAGATGAGATTTCTCTACCATGTACCACTGCTGCAAGCAAACCTCAAACCCAGCAATATGAGGGCCTGCTTCAGATTATGCCATTCTCCACTCTGACTCAAGATGTGGGCAGCTGTGTGATGATACATTAGGCAACAGGTTGACCTGAGCATCCAGTACTCCCTCCCTTACAATGCCTCCTCCTGCCCACATGCCTCCCTTAGTTTTGTTTCCTCCAGAGGCTTGGGAATGGGGAAGATGAGTGCAGTGACCCCCAGGGAGCCAGATTATTTTCAGTGGAGAATCCTACTGCCTGGTTCAGAAGTTTGCATGTGAAGAGAGCAGGGCTTTTCTTTCATAATAACCCAGGGACAGCCTGTCCACCAGGGATGGACTCCCTGGAACCACAAAGCTGAGCTTTTCCACCCAGCTCAGCTCTGTTGAGTGAGAGAGTAGCTCTGGAAAACTATTGCCTCTTTTTAAACCAATTGGCAAAACTCTTGCATCTCTCCTGGGAACAGGCCAGGGATTCTGAGTCACTGCTTGAGTGGGTTGTGGCCAAGGTAGTCGTACCCAAGATATTAAGTGAGAGAGGAGAGATCCACCCAGGAGTGCCAGCAGAAAGAGAAATAGTCATGACCATAATGAATAATAATATAATGATGAAAAGATTCAGAAATGCACTGCCCACTCCAAAAATAAAGTTTGAGGACAACTCAAATGTTGTAAAGAAAAGAGAGGAAAGAGTCGAGAAAGACCGCCAAAGCCTGCATGTCAGCTGCAATGCAAGGAGTCCCATCCAGCTGGCCTGGGTTCAAAGAGCTCCTATTGTCCAACAGCATTTCCAAGACACCATTCAAAACTTTCAGAAAATAAACCCAAGATGCAGGGTGAGATTTATCACACAATAAAGGCGAGCCAGATGTGTGCACCCTTTCAGAGAGAGACAGGAGGAAGGCGAATGAGGATTGAAGCCGGGAGGGTATCAAGCAGCAGAGGCATGAGGGAGGAGGCTAGCATGAGAATGCCTGATGCTGTGAGGATCCAGGCAGGAGCAGGGGACTGGATCTGTGCTGGGACACATATTGGGCACTTGTGAAAGGTTTTCTGTATATTGAGAACACCATACTTGGGAAAACTCACTTAGCATCAAGGTTAAGGGACAAAAAGGGAGGATCTCACTGATGTTTTTTTCTTTTGTTGCACATAAAACCATGATGGATACGGAAAGATTGCCTCTTGTCCTGAATTATATATCTGCAAAATAAGGCCCTGTCTGAAAGAATGTCCAGAAGCTAAACCACTGTAGATTTTGTCTTGATTTTCTGAGGCTTACACAGTCTTCATTATTGCTTTGCAGCACTGTCCACCATGGCAGGGATGTAACTTCTTTTGCTACAGGAATCACTTGCTTCCACCTGTGATTTGATTATGTTAAAATCTATTTAACATAATCAAATAATAATAAAAGCAATTAATTACACAGAAAGATAATTTAATCTTTGAATATGCTGCTAACATGGAGTTACGTGACTACAACCTGCCATCACTAGATAACTCCTCAAGTTCTCCCTGCCTGCAGGACAACCTGGCAAGGTGGCCATGCCATACCACACACCACAGATGAAAAAGTGACTTGGATTTATTTGTTCTTAAGAAAATCCATGGTAGTAAGGACTTGTTCATCTAAGAGCAAAAAGCCTGAGAAAGCATTTTGGAGGCTTAAGCTAGAGAGTCCCTCTTTGCAATGACTCATTTGTTTGGTAACTATTTCTCTTCTATAACAGTTGATTGTTTTTTGTGTTGTGTTGGGGTTTTTTGGTTTTGTTTTGTTTTTTTTTTAAAGGTCTGGATGTATCTGGAGTCTTTAAACTGAGCTCAGTTGCAGATGACAAATTTGAATTAGGAGACACTCAGCTCTGTCAGGAACCGTATTTGATTACCAGAGTGGTTCCTCAAAGCCCTAAAACCCATGAGGCTATCCAACATCTCCCTTGTCCAGGGATGTCCAGAAAATGGATTCCCAAATCCACCAGTTTCTGCAGAGACCACTCCAATGCTGGGGTGCAGATATCTGCTTGATCTCAGACACAGGAGCTTTCACAGCAGGAGTTCAAGGCATAATAGGTTTCCTGGCTTCAAAGGAACATGGGATCTTTTCTTCTCAGAAGCTTCTGACATTACTTGAGTGCATAATACCACACATCTCCACATTTCAACTTCTTTTCAACAGCTACAGGGCCCTTGGCTACTGGGCCTTGTTGTGGAGAAGTCCAGCTTGAAGAAGGGATAGCTGGAGAGCCAGGTGTTGAGAAGGAGTTTTCATAGGCTTCCTTTTCTCCATCAGCTGTGATTTTCATCCCATGGTTGAAGTGACTGCCTGATCTCTGACCAGTCAGATATCCATCCTTATCTTTGGAAATGCAGGGCTTTTACCCCTGGTTCACCAGCATCACACCTTCATTCTACTCCAGGATGGTGTTAATTCAGGTTACCCCAGTAGTGAAAAATGGTCTGGGAGGCCTTACTGCTCTTTGCAGCCTAGGAAGGATTTCCTTGTTCTCCAGAGACTGGTTTTTGCAGCTCCACTGCTGAGGTGCAAATGGTACCCTCAGCACTGGAGATGAAGTTTAGTTTCCTATCTGCTGCTTAGGGCACAGATTTTCCACTGAGATATTGGCAGAAGGTGAGAAATCTGCATTCCAAGTTGAATGGCTTTGAAAACTATCCTGGCGCAAGACCCTGTTCAGTCTTCTGCTTGCAAAACCCAACTCTGCCCAGCCTGGCCACTGAAGAGAGTCCCAGCTCTTGCTCTCTCAAGATTTTATGTGAAAATCCTTCACATCCTTGAGTCACAAATCAGCTGGCCCAGACTTAGTTGCTCTGTTAAGTGCCCTTTACAAAGGCCCAAGGAATGAAAGCCACCAGTAATGTTTGGTATTAGCTGCATGCCTCAGCTTTTGGACTTGAACAGAGTACAGCTCTTCCTCTTTCAAGGCCTGCTTTTCTTTATGGGTCTCCAGGGATCTGCCAGGGGACAAAATGTGAATTATCTCTGATTTTGCTCTCTGAGCACTAAAGAGAAACAGTTTCAATGAGACAAATGAAGATGATTGTAAAGATAATTCAGACCCTTCCTCCTCTGATTATCTCCCAGAGCAGATTTCCTTTATCTTCCAGTGTGTCTTTCTCGTTGCTTTGTTGCAAGATGCAGAAAAAAAGGCCTATAATGGCATGGGGCTGACAAGCTGTGTAAGAGCAGAGATCTGCCAACTCTGGCAGCTTCAACTCCTTACTGGCCAGGGCCAGAAGCTTCCAAAAAAGACAGAAGGAATGGTGGAGTGGCATTTATTCAAATTTATTTTGGTTATTGGATAAACATTCCCATCCCACTGACTGGTGAACGGCTTGAGCTGTTATACCTCTCTAATTTACTTTAATTGTATTGAACATTCATGCTGAATTTCATGTCTTTTGGTGATAGTGTGACATGGTTCCACATCAGCATGGCAGTATAGTTCACAGAGTCACACAGAATAAACCTGTATTTACTTTCATTTGCCCTGCCTGCTGTCACACCATGCATCCCTCACCATTAAGCAGAATTTTTCTCTAAACTGCCCAGGCAGACATGTTAAATCCATGTAGGCTTTTCCAGGGTAGATTCACCTCTAGATTTGCAGGGCTGGGCTAGGGATGCATCCCTCAGGTGTGTAGATATGGCTATGGACACCCAGTTGTGTTCTGGCTGCTGTGCCTCTGTGGGGATTGAGGAAGGGTGGATAGGCTCTGCAAGGGCACACCTGGGTGGAGGTGGATCAGGTTAACATAGCAGATAGGGCCTTCCCAAAAAAGATGGATTATGTTTTCACACATAAGGACACAAAGGTCACATGAGCTCCCACCCCTAGATGCTACAGCAGCTGAAAGCCCCATCATGGTGTGGAGTTAGGGTGTCACTGGGAGCCTGCTGCAAATGCAGCTGAGGCTGCCATGTTCACACAAACAGGCAAAGCACCAATTCAGCCCAGACAGCAGAGATCTGGGGACAGAGATGACAATACAGCTTCTCTCTCTAAGGGCTACTGCTCGTGTGAAATCTCTGCCTGGAGACTGACCTTGGCTTGGGAAGGAGTGAAGAGGAAGAGACCCCTGCCAGCTTGCCATGGGGTACCTGCATTCCCATGGAGAACAGCGCCTACACATCTCTGTTTGAACATAACCCAGCTGCCACCACAATGGCTCAGAAATAAGGGTGGCTTTGTTTTGTAGCAAGCAGATGTCTTCAGTTCTCCAAGCTCAAAAAAAGCCTAGCAGGACAAGCTTTTTATTTACCTTTCACAAACTCCTAGAAATTTGCCCCAAGTCTTCTGCCAAATGAGGGTTAAGAGCAGCCGATCCAAATGTTTCATCCTGAGAGCGTTGTGTCCAGTTCGGCGTATGGTTTAAGTCCTACTCTAATTTTTTTTTATCAGAGTCAGCTGCAAGGCAGTTGTAAGCCAAAGGAAATTTGGGACATTCATTGCCATATGTAGCATACACACAGCAAAAGCATGCTGAAAAGCAGAGGCATTCCTTTTTATCCTCCAGGGTGCCACTGCTGGGAGGAGAGGTGCTCCTATCTCTGCAGATTCAGCTAGTCACATGCCATAGGCAAACCATGTACTGTAGCTGCTTTCCACCCCAGGCCAGTGGAGCCTGTTTTGCCCAAGAGGAGGCTATTTCCCCTCTCCTTCCTAGCACATGCATATGTGCTCTGAACCTGGCACCCATAGGTGCTGGGAGAACACACAAATGGCCACATCGCTGTGGCCACGCTGCAATGCCACTTGTCTTGTGAATCACCTCAGCCTGGGTTCTGTGCTGTTCCACAGTTGTTCCCCTTGCAGGGCACTTCCAATCTCTCCCACATCACCCCAGCCCGTGGTGCTGTGTGCCGGCTGCTAATCCCATCTATGTTGAACACACTAGTGCCAGGTGTGGAGACACCAGTGGCCGTGACTTTAGCAGCACTCAGAGCCCTCCGCTGGGGCACCCAGTCACAGGCTAGAAGATTTCAACTTTCCACGTACGTTTTACTCCCTTCGTTTTATTCTTTCAGGGGCAGAAGCATTTAAGTTAAAGACTTAACTCGCCCTCTCCCCCTGCGCCCGGTGCCTCCGGATGAACTGCAGGCTTGTGAACTCTGAGCTGAATATTACACAGCTGCAATTTCGGCCACGAAACTTCTATGCGGCCTGTGTTGTGCACACGCTTTTTAACATCACCCACTCAGCTGATGGCTTTGTCCCCCCTGCCGGGGTTGTAGGGCAGGAGGGGGCGAAACCACGAAGCCTTCCTGCCTGCCGGGGAGGTTTCGGCACGCCGCGGGAGCCGTGTGTGCCGGAGGGGCTGCGGCGGTGTCGCCGGGGCGCTCCCCATGGCGGCATCCCGGGCTGAGGGGCCCGGCCCGCGCCGCTCCGTCCTAACCCTGCACTCCTCCCGCGCGGCGCGGCGCGCCGCTGCCAGCCGCCTCCCATTGGCCGCCTCCCGGCGGCGCCGGCCAATGGGCGGCCGCAGCTGCGGGCCGTTGGAAGCGCGCCGCGGCGA
>VXAX01001309.1:18280-58651 GCA_013399835.1 Leptocoma aspasia | reverse complement strand
AGCGTGCGCGCGGCCGCCCTGAGGGGCCGCGGCTCCTCGGCCGCCGCTGCTGCGCCCGGCCTGGGCGCCGCGCCCGCCACCGCCCTCCGCCGGCTGTGCCTTGAGCCGCCGACGGTCCCTCCTAGGTCCTGTGGCGCCTAGCGCTGGAAATTGTAAATCCAGGCCCTTGGCACGGATGCGCGGTGGAAGGAGGTTTCCGCGGCGAGTTGTGCCTGAGCCTTGCAAGGACGAGAGTAGGCTCAGGGGAGAGCTTATCAGTCTCTACAAGTACCTGAAAGGAGGTTGTAGCTAGGTGGGGGTCTGCCTCTTCTCCCAGGCGACTAGAGACAGGATGAGAGGATGTAGTCTTAAACTGCAGGTTTAGGTTGAACATTGACAAGAATTTATGCAGGAAAAAGGTGATTAGACATTGGAATGGACTGCCCAGAGAGGTAGTGGAGTCACCATCCCTGGAGGTGTTTAAGGAAAGACTGGCTGTGGCATTTGGTGCTGTGATGTTCAGTCATAGCTTAGACTTGATCTCAGAATCTTTTCCCACCTAAGTGATTCTATGATTCTACAGACAGCAGCAAATTCTGGGTCTAGTTCCAGATCAGGTTCAGTCAACCCCTGCCACCTTGGGGTGTCTGGAGTGCTTGGTCCACCATACATGCCAAGATTGTGATGCTGAAAGTAATCACAGGTGACTTGGGCATTGATGCAGTGCCTGGGAAAGACAGGGGTGCTGCTACTCAGGATGGTGTCCTGCTGCTGGAGGGGAATGACAGCAGCATTCATAGGCAGTTTGGCCTTTGGTGCTTCGGCCATGCCACACAGAGAAGCAGCGACAGCAAGGAGGTAGCAGGTCAGTGGGAAGCTGTTCAGGCAGACCAGGGGCCTGGGTGGACCAGGCATGGAGCAGCAGGGACCTGTAATATGTGAGGTACAAGAGCCATATGGGTTCAGGATGGAGGAGGAGCAGCAGAGGGGTGGCAGCCAAAGGGTGGGTTTGCCCCTTGGGGTGCACATGCACTGACTGGCTGTGTGGAGAAGTGTGCACAGCATCTGTCCATCCTGAATCTTACTAACACTGTTGAGAACTTCACTTTCATCGGGCCTAAAATTCTCTGCATTTTAAAGAGAGCAGAAGGACTGTCTGGAGTGTATGGGCTCTTCTTTCCTGGAATGTAAAGAAAACCTCGGCTGTGCAGCTGGAGTGCAGGGGGCTTCATTCCTTAGTGAAAGCAGAGAAGGGAAATGCAGATGTCACAGCTGGGACAGGAGATTTATCTTGGCAAGCGAAGAGGAAAAAATTTTCAAAAAGAAAAGAGAAAACTCAGAAGAATCCCCTCCCCATCTTCACTGCTTGCCAGCACGAGCAGAACCTCCAACCTGCAAAGGCCTTTCGTCTCCCGGGCCTGGGCTGCCGCCCAGCTGGACTTAGCCCCTCGCTGCTTTCTCTTTGGAGCGAGACCGCTGTGGGATGAGAGAGGCTGTGAGAACCAGGCTGATCCTGAAGGAAGACTGTGTCCAAACAACTCAGCTGGAGGTGGGAAGGGGAAAGTCACAGTCAAAGAATGGAAGCATGAAAGGGAAAAGGAGGGACAGATGCAGCCAGGGTGAGTCCAGAGAAGTGGATCCAGAGGGAGGAAGTCATCACCTCCTCAGCCATGTATGGTGCCACTGGGCTACAGGAGTGCTACCTTAAGGCGTCCCATGTGCAACCAGGCACAGGAGAAGGCTTTGTGCCTCAGTCTCTGCCTGGGGCCTCCAGAGTTCTAACACCAGCTCTGGGTGGGGGTATATGTAGAGCTTACATTTGGATATCTGGATGCCTTGCATTAGCTCCCAAGATAACTGTTGTACAACAGGAAAGGGTGTTTGAATGAGAAGTGCACGCACGCACATTCAGTGTGCTATTTAGACAACCCTAAGCATGAGGTCAGGATGAAAACATGTGGTGGAAATATGTTTGGAAGAGTCAGTGCCTATGTCGATCACCAGGAGTGGGAGGGAGCAGAAGCCAGAAGCTGACAGATTCCTACTCTTTCCCCACGGCCGAGGTGGCCTCAGCCTGAGCAGATTCTACTGTGGCACCAGAACAGGTTAAGGCTCTCTGTAGGGCCTAGGCATGCAATGGTTGTTGCCTCCTCATACCTGTAGGCACTGGCTCACCCTCTTTGGGTGCTGCCTCCCTGTTCTCCTAGAGTTTGAGGGGGACGGGCAGCCAGAAATCAGGCTTGGATCAGGAAATCCAGCACATCCTCGCCATTGCATTTCTGTCCCTTGGCTGCCCCCTCCCTGACCGCTCACTGGTAATACAGC
Organism: Leptocoma aspasia; assembly: GCA_013399835.1. Taxonomy (NCBI): domain Eukaryota; kingdom Metazoa; phylum Chordata; class Aves; order Passeriformes; family Nectariniidae; genus Leptocoma; species Leptocoma aspasia. The sequence goes on along the minus strand of VXAX01001309.1, from coordinate 56,347 downwards.
TTTGGAAACACATCTCGTGCTATTTCTTGGCTTTGGAGCATAGTTAGAAGAAGGAAGGAGGGTGTGAAAGGGAGGGGAAGATAACAGGAGCAAATAATGCAAAATGAGACTGTGCTGTGAGCTTTGTATCCCATCTGGAAACTGTTTTCCCTCAGTACACTGCACACCCACTCCCTCTAGGTCAGGATGGTAAGGGTCAAGCTTCCCAGTTGATTGGTCCCCCTTGCTTAAGCCAGACCCGTCTGCGTGAAAGCTACTTGAATTATCTTAAAGGAGAATCTCAACAGAGTTGCTGAGTCCTTCATTGTCACAATTAGAAGCTCTTGGCCAATCCTCTGAGGAGCAGGAGCTGACTGATATCCGCCTGCTTGGAAGGCACTCTCAAGGAGTTTTGGTCTTGAAGAAGCTGTGAGAGGATGAGGCTGCTGTGCTTGTGTATCTCTGTCCATCCCATCTTCATTCACACCCAAGTTCCATGGACCCTTTCTTGGATCTTCCCTGGTCTGCTGAGACCTTTGTTGCCATTGTGTTGGCAAAAGCCTCCCCAAAGCCCAGCCTAGTCGTGTCATTTTATTGCAGCGTATGAAGACCCTTAGTTGTGCTGGCCCCAGCCTGGGTGGGAATGGAGGACTAGTGACCACCCAGCACCTTCCATTCCAGCAAGGATAAAGCTACTATCCATTTGGTCAGGTGATAAACCTGCTTCTCTTCATTGCTCAGAGACTTGGAGCACTGACCCTGCCATGTGCTGCTGTGATGAACACAGCCCTGAGTCACCATATCCTAGTTCCCTGAACCCTCTCTCACACATGCAAAGGAAGAGTATGGCAGAAGCTCTCTCTGAGTTTTGCCATATAACTGTACCTCCCAAAATTAGGCTGGGTGGGACAAAATTTACATATTCTGGGTTAACAGGCTCAATCTAAACTAATTAGTAGTGTTTTTGATGGCATCTAGCCGGAATAAACTCTGGGTTGCTTCTCACTGTGTCCGTCACGATTGGATCTTGACAAGAGGACACTCTTTCTTCTTACCATGTGATTGCATGCACAGCTGTCTTATACAAATTAGAAATCTAAAATTAACAATACCTGTTGGCTTCAGGAGAGAACAGTCAACCCAAGAGCCCCAGTAGTCTTCCTAGGATGTGGTGACAGCTTCCTGCTTGGTCCCATAGTTTCCATTGTGGGTATAGCCAGCTACAAAGCCATGTTATTACTTTTGTTTGCTTTACCCTTCCTTCTGCTGCTTTCCTCTGCCTCTTGCCACCTTCTTTGAGTAAAACAACTATCTCCAGCTTTGTGTCAGCTCTAGGTGCCCTCCCTCCTTGAGGGTGTTGGATCCTTGGTGGCCTCTTTGATAATAACTACAGTTATGGCCAATCTCATGGGCTAGCTCCCTTATCTCCACCGTCTGTGTTTGGGGATGTTGGACTAGTATATGTGGGAGTGGTGAGAGCTGAAATGGGCTGCTTTGATGAGAAGGCTTTGCCAGTATTTAGGAGGATAAGACCCAGAAGCCCAGAGAGGGGTAGATGCTGCAACATTTCTGGATTCCCAGGGAGGGGTTCAAGTTTCATTTTCTGCTCATCACCTGTGTTTTTCCTATACTGTGCAGCAGGCCTCTTGTCTCTTGGGAGAGAATGGTCTCTTGGGGACCTGAGCTCCTGCACCTCTGGGAGAACAGTGTTGCCTTCATCCTCATTCCCAAACAGTGAGGTCTTCCAGCAGCAAGTCTGCTGTGTGGTGTCTAAAATAATGAGAAACCTGAAATTACTCCTGCCAATGTTGGTGCCTGTGTTAAGGCTCTGATACTCAGTCCCTTGCACTCATTACTCATCTCTCACCCCTCAGCAGCTGCTGGGGTGATTTTTTTTTAATTTCGGAATAAAGCCAGAGACACATCTCCGCCTCTTCCCTCTAGGTAGGTTTGTCCAACAATAGAGAGATTGTTGACTGACCGAGGAATCATTGTTCTAAATGTGGGTGGGATGCTGCTAAAAGATAATCTGTGTAACTACACCATGAATGCACTTTCTTGACTCTCTTCAATCCCACCTCTGCGTTTGTTAATGCACAGTTGTGAAAGAAATTGGAAGCACGTGGCAGTGTCACAGACAGCTCTCCCCTCACCTGTCCATCCAGCTCTGCTTCTCTTCCATGGCTACACAGTGGTTCTAGTTTTGATGGTCACAACACTAAACATGATTTGAGTCCAGCTCTGCTGTGTCGTGGTGCATTAGCAGCTAGCACTCTGAATCCCTTCACTTTTCTGTGGTTCTCACCCTTACCATAAGGCTATCGTGTTCACATCCTGTGTTTGCTTGTGTTGTTTAGAGAGCACAAGACAAAGAACAGCTGTTACATGAGCAGGCACTCTCTGGGGTTAATGCTCAGGACTCCGAACTCTTTATCCTTCTATGCTGTAGGATAGGACAAAACCTGGTTTTCCAGTGCTTCTTAGATAACTATCTAACCCAGTTCCATCTGCTGACTCAGCTCCCTCTGAAGTTACACTCCCCACAGATGGTAGGTGTTTTCTGTTACTTGATTCAAGTGCAAAAATGCTCCTAGGCAACTTGGAAATGGCTGGGTGGATTTTACCAAACTACCCCGCCAACTCTGCTTCTGCTGTGGGTATAAGTGGAGAAAACTTTAGCCCAGACATCACAGGGATGGCCTCAACACTAGCATTTAGCATGAGTGTACCTTCTCCACCCTATTTGCACATGTAGTGTCTGGTCTGCAGGAAAGCCTTGGATGGTCGTCTGTTGGGCTATCGCTCCAGGCAGTCAGAGGACAAGTGGGAAGGAAGTGAATGGAGTGAAATCTCATGTCAGGCAGAATGCAGGTGCCAGGGACTCACCTCCACTTCCAGCATGCTCTGTAAGCATCTGAGGTTTTAAATGGAGCGGCTGAAGTATGGTGTTGGAGGGTGAAAGGCACTGACATGTTGCTTACCATCTCCCTCCCCCACGTGGTGAGAAGTGTGGGTCTGTTCATCTAGAGCCTGCTTCACTCCCCAGCCTCACCCCAAAGCTCTGACAGCCAGTAGAATGTTGACAGAGTGGTACTGCGCTCAGCTAAAACAAATACACCTCCCGGTAGTAGCAGGAACCTACAGGCTCCAGCATCCGGGGTCCTGTGGCCACCTCCTGCCTCAGTCCTAGCACTGGGGAAAGAAAGTTCTGCACACACCCCATGCTTCTCTAGAAGTCAGGCTTCTCTAGAAGTCAGCTGAGCTCTCAGCCTGGAATTCATTGGCATTCATGTCTCCACTCAAGGACCTATGTGGTCTCTCCCACTCTCATTCATACCCTGTTGCTCTTGGTATTTCAGAATACTGCTTTCAATGCCTTTCTGCCCACCGAGATGCTTTTCCAGGCAGGGGGTGGGGGGACAGACCCAGTCTGACTCTGCTGAGCTCTCTCCAGTTCATTTAAGTTACACAGTTCTGTCTGTGTAATATAGTCACTTGAATCTATCTGTCTTTTCTTTCCTTTCCCTGAGCCAGAAGCCTCAATCTGCCAACAAATGGGATAATTTTTCAGCTGGTGTTTGGCAGCCATCATTTTTCTCCCTGCCCAACCAATGCTTTGTTGTAGCAAATGGAAAAGTTAGTGATTTGACTTCTGAATAGGAGGATATGCCTCAAAGGAAGAAAGTTCCCTGTAGCATCAGGAGCTCAGCTCTGCAGCAGCACTGGCCAGATTTACTGACTGTTACTGGAATGATTAGTGGAATGATTGTTTGTTGTTAACAGCCCATCTGTAGTGTTTAAACTTCATCGGGGAGCTGAATTTCACAGGCATTATCTGGCTGAAGTACAGCCTCATATGGTCCACAGAGGGGCTGTTAAATCCCAGAGGAAATTAAATACAACAGGGGGCCTTCCTGTTATGTTGATCCAACTGATCTTTTTTCTCTGATAGAAATCAGCAGCTGGGTTGATGTTCTCTGGGGCATCAATGTGCCTATTGCTGCTGGCAGAGAACATGAAAAAGTGTCTGTCACTAAGGACAGGTGCTGAAGACTATGACTTTGTGCCACACTTACATTTTATCATCACAGGAATCTCTTTCCTTGTACTCTATTTGTTTTGTTGTCACAGTGAGATGATGTTTGGAAGATACGGATAGATAGTCACAAAGGGAGGGGGAGATAAGTTAATGTAGAAAAGTTTCATGTGTGTTTGTGGCACAGATAAACATGCAGTGATGTACAGCACCACATCCCTTTCTATCTTAATTCAAGGTGATTTTGTCAGACTGATGCAGGTGAGGAATAGGAACTGGTTTTTGCCATGCAAAAAGGCCTGATGCTGAGGTTTGACTCTCAGTGCAGAGGAAGGCTCTCAGATCTCTCTTGTAGTAACTAATGCTCTTTCTCCCTTTGTCTTTCCTCAGCATTTCTCAGAGAACCTGGATCACTTCTCTGACAACATGGAGGATTTCTCCAATGACCTCTTCAGCAGTTTCTTCGATGACCCAGTACTGGCTGAGAAGAACCCTCTGCTGGACATGGACCTCGATCCACCCACTCCAGGCATCCAGGCAGAGCACAGCTACTCCCTCAGTGGAGACTCTGCTCCCCAGAGCCCCCTTGTGCCTGTCAAGACTGAAGATGGTGCTAACGGTGAGCATGAGATGTGCACACCACACAGCTTTGGGCACATCTGTTAGCAGAAGCTCTGGCTGGCTTTCATATATAAGGAGACAAACTGGCTATTCCTTGGACTTGCACATGGCTAATCCGGGGAAGAATTTGGTTTGCTGTTGTCAAATACAGCCCACATTTTTCCCTTCCATTTGTGCTCTGATAGTCACATTACTCCTTTGCTGGGCTTACTGTTATTTACGAGGATTATAATTGGCTGTGGCTTAGTGTGCTGCCAGCTTCTGGCAAGCAATAGACAATGTCTTTTTAGGACCCTGCAAACTTGGGTGTGGATGCCCTAGATCCAGCTCCGTTTTGGCATCAGGCAGCAGGGTTTTGGCTTGCACATAGGAAGCATGAGTCTCTGGCTGCAACCAGTGCTGGTACATGTGGAAAGCTAAGTGGCTTCTTTACCAGCAGATCTTTTAGGAGACAGAGAGGAACAGTCATTTCAAAACTTATTTTTAAAACAATTCATTTCAGGATAATTTATGATGGCTGGTTATTTTTAGAGCTGTCCTTGCAGAGAATCCTGTAATTTGTGGGATTGTGTGGGTGTCCCAACAGCTGATGGACACCAGGCTGCCTGAAAAAGCAGTGGCACAGGCTCAGTATACACAGAAGACAGCTATTCCTTTGAGCAGTGAGACCTAGGACTCATGAGAGGCTTCCTCTCATGACTAGGAATGATCCCAGCTTTCTGGTACAAATGCCAAGGCAGAAGGAGAGAAGGCTGGCCTCTTCTACCTCTTTGGTCCTTGAAAAGGCACAACCATCTGCCACGTTCCTTAGGGGCATCTCAGAGAGATGCTGGGAGAGAGATTTATGGCAGGCCAAGCAGCTCTGCCTTAGTACTGAAAAAGCTTTCAATTTGCTTTTCTTTTTCCTTAGTTTTAACCCCTGTATGGTCTTGGAGGGGGCAACTAACAAAAAAAGCCCCAAACCAGCATGAACAAATAAACACAACTTTGTTTTGCCCCTGAAAATGAATAGGAGGAGATAAGAATGAGAGAAGCCAAAAGAATGCATTTGTAGGAAGCAGTGAAATGAAGAATGCCTGCCTCAAGGACTCCTCTCTGAGACACTTAGCACCACTTCTCCTTCTCTCCACTGTGTCTGCTCATGCCCTTCCTTCAGCTGTCATATCTCAAAGGCAAGACCATGACTCTCTTGAATGGAGTGTGACACTGATCCTTGGGCAGAGGCCACTGTAGCCAGGAGAGTTTGAGATGGGCCTGGCACTTTCTCTCTGAGAGTGCAGATCAGTTTTATAAGGGAGTAAGGCCTAGCATTACGATGGCAGGTATAGGAGTATCCATGCACCCAGTCCTGCAGCTAGATAATTCAGCTCATCTTTCCAGGGCCTTTTTGGCTCATAATTGCATGTGAGTCATATTCCAATGAAACCCTGAGTCAGGTCCAGTATTTGCAACACTGTGCAGTCCTTTTGGCACAGCTCCATCCACTCTCAGTCCTTTTAGACATTCAGTTCCAATTAATTACCCAGAAATGGTTTTTCTTTAACATTAAGCAAGCTCTGCTCAGTCTGCAGAGCTCCTCAGGAATGCCCCTGCTCTGTCTAGGCTTGGAGCTGGCTGAGGCTTGCTTTTTTATCAGCTTTCTCCCAGCTTTTCTGCAGATCTCCAAAACTCTTCCAAATCTTGCCCCTTCCCACATGGTTCCCACTAACACAGGTCAGCTAGGGCAAGCCACTGGGTGCATTGTGACCCTGCTTATCAGTGGAGTCTGCTTTCCAGATGGCTTGTGCATATGGACTGGCTGCTTCATTTCTCAGTACCAGCCCTGAGTTTTGCAGGGTGTGATTTGATGCCAGGAGCAGGGAGAGCCAGGGTTATGCAGAACAGCAGGCACTGGACCAGCCTCAGGTTAGTGCCTGCCTTCCTGTACAGGTCCTGCTTTCTCACTGCTCTTTGCCTCACCTCTTCAACCCTGGGCAGCTACAGATAATCTCTCAGCTGTATTTCTTCCCAATACATACAGAGTATCTAGAGCAGAGGATGAGTGTCTTGGCATGCCTCATCCACCAACATGCAGTGAAATCTGCAGTGTTACAGTGTTACCTCTGAAACATCCTCTCAGGCAGCAGAACCTACACGTGTCCACACAAGATGCCTACTCCTCATTGACTCTCTGATGGCTTATTTGTCTCTGATTCTGTAACCCAGTCCCTCCCCAGAAGAATCTCCGAGGGTGGGAAAGAGAGCAGGGTTAGAATGTAGACAGGAAATGGGAGGACGGCACATACTTGTTTGAGTGTCTGCTCCTTGGCCTGTCTGGACTGACAGCACTAGGGGCTGCTCTCTCACTGAGTCAAGTCTGATCTGGGAGAGCCCTTGGTGGTCTGCTTTCCCTTGTCTGGTAACTTGCTTCAGCAGCAGCCCTCACAGAAAGAGGATACCCCACACATCTGAGAAAAAGAGAAATGCAGATCTTTGCAACAGAAACAATGAGGAGGAAAAGGCTTCAAATGACAGTAAGGAAGCCTTCGGAGTAGTCAGTAGGCAAAATGTCCCCATGGTGGACATAGCAAAACCATAGAAGAATTTAAATGGGGGAAGCTGTGAACTCTTCAGCACTTTTTAAAGGGGTACTTTCAAGTGAATCATCTATCAGGACTGACATAGGTTTAGTTGAACTGGCCTAGAGCAGTGGGATAGACTGAAAGATCTCTCGAGGTCCCTCATTTCTGTGAAAGGCAGAAATCAGTTCAAATTTTCTGGACACAAACACTTATGACTGTGTGACACCTTGCCTCCGTCCATCAGAAGGGGTTTGTCTGCATACCAGGGTAGCTAGAACTTCACTACTAGCTGTGGGTTTGGTGTCCTTAGCAGGACAGAGAAAACACAATCCACTCTGTGTCTGCTCAGTAGGCTCTGCGTTGTCTCAGCTATACAGTGCTCCCCTGCCTGAGATGCTGCCTGATGACATTAGCCCTGCTGCATTGTGGGAAGCTCTAGAAAGCAATCCAGCAGCACTGAGAGCAGCACACGCAGCTGAGACACACGCAGCAGCCGCAGGAGCTGCGTCTGTGCTTGACAATGTCCAGTCGCAGAGGCAGCTGGAAGGAATGAACATCTGCTAGAGAAACCTGTCTAGGCAGAAATAAGAGGTGCTAGACCAAAGACAGGAAAACAACATATTCCATTGGCAAGGCCAACACTGTGTTATCATATATAATTCTTGTCTGGGCTTTAACACCACTCTGTCCAAGCAAAGGCCAGAGGCATGATTCTGCCCTGGCCTCTCCTGAAAACAGAAGCTGAGTAGAGCAAAGACAATGGTAACCTACCTTTAAGTTAGATCAGATGGCAGCTCCCACATGAACAACTGCTTGTTTGTACTCTTCTTTGTGCAGGCTTTTCTTGAGCAGAGAAAGACCTTTCTCCCTCTCTCCTCTTGCTGGGACTTCTGGACTGAGGCCTGCACTGCAGAACTGCCCTGGGCAGCAGACAGCTAGGCAACAGCTAGACTGAGAGTGCTGCATGCTGAGAGCAGTGCAGAGAGGTTAGAGAGTGAGTCAGACTGTGGCCTTGTGGAGGCAACTGGAGCCCTCTCTGGTGACACACTTAGCAATAGTCTGTCCTGTGTCAAGCCAAATGTATTTTTGCATGTCATATAAAAAGGGAAAGGGAATGGATGAGGATTAGGAAGGAGGGCGCAGGCTGCAGGCTGGCTAGGAGTAGCCTTTTGGCAGGCTGAAGTATTTGAAGAGCAAAGACCGAGACTTTAGAGCAAAGCCTAGGCAGCTCTCCTGCCTACCAGTTCTTTTCCCATCTGATCTGCAGTTTATCTGGGATCTCTACTTCCAGTGGCAAGCCAGGCTCACACCACAGATGTGCATGGGACAGAGCAGGCAGGAGGCAGGAAGAGCATGCCCCTACGGCTCCATTCAGTCCTCTTCAGACACTCCCTTTCCCTCGCTGGTGCTTCTTGTCCCTGCCAGCAATGGCGGCTGGGTACAGCTGTGGACAGCAGTCCCCTGAGCAGCCTGGGGTAGAGAAGAGAGTCTCAGAGGTGAGACTGAGGGGAGCAGCTGTGGAAGCAGCCTCATAAGCAGATGCTGCAGTGGGCTTCCTTCCACAGAAATGGACCTTCCTCCTCTTCTGTCATGCAGCAAAGCCCTGGTACTTGGCACAACATCATCAGGAGGCCAAAGCAGCACTGTCAACCTTTCACTGTCACCATGCTTGCCCTCTCACCAGCTCTCCAGCAGAGATGGTGCTATTCTTGGTAAATCACCTGGCAGCTCTGTGATGCTGGCCATGCTGCCTGAGGAGCAACAGCCCAGCATCCTCATCTCACTGAGCCCTAAATATAAATAAGCTCCAGAGCATGAGACCTAGACGTTACTGGGGGAAGAAACCCTGCAACTGTCCTCTAGAGCTTGGGCTGCACAGAGCACAGCAGAGACACAATTCCTCTATCTCTGCCCTGCCCTATCTCCCCACACACTGGGGAGCACACACTGGGGGTTCATTCCCTTTCATACTCTGTGTTGTGGGCCTGCACATGCTTATGTGGTGACAGTGCTAAACTTGGAAAAGCAGCCTCCTCAGTCAGAGGAAGCTGTGTGCATGGCTTTTTTTTTCCTTGCCCTCTTCTTGCTGGAGCTTGACTCTCATGTTGTGCATGTTTCAGAGCTGGAGAATGGAGTGTGGTCACTGGGACCCAAGCTCTGCTCCATCATGGTGAAACAGGAACAGAACCTGCCTCTAGACCTGCCTGAGTCCCAGCTGCCTGCCAGCTCCATACCAGTGCTGAACCTCAACCCTCTGCAGAGACTGCCACTCCCTGAGGAGGTGAGTGTGGTGAGCCCGTCAGATCTGTCGGGAACCTGGGCTCTCACATAGCAGCACCCCTGGTGGTGCAGATGCAGACATGTGACTGCAGGGTCCTGCAAGGTGATTTAGCTACTGAACAGACAGGAGAAGGTGGTACAAAGCCCAGATACTGTATTATTTGTCATTCTCCTCTGAAATTGCAGCGCAGGAGGCTTTACAGTCTTGGTTAAATATAAGCATGTTTCCTTGGCACAAAAGCCAAAAGCTTTAAGCTTGCACCTACTGTAGATCTGTACCCTCCAATATGCCAGTATTTCTGTAGCCACTCTTGGCTTATTTTCATTTTTCAGAGAACAGTGTCAATTAATGTGATGCCAGTGACTTCACTATTCCTGCATATAGACCCCTGCTCTGCCACTGTCTTTTTCATAGCTTTGGACTTGTCATGTCACATGGCCTCTCGCTCTTTGTAGCTGCTCACTGGAAATGTTGGTCCCACTCCAGGTCCTGCTTGCTTTTTCCTATGAAGCAGCAGGATTTATTATTTCTGTGTAACAAGGGGCCAACACTTTTGGTCATATCTAGGTTCTTAAGAAGTCTGTTTGTCTGAAGGAGGTTCACTTATGCCACTGGTATGTGGGTGTAAGTTGAGGGCTTAGTTCAGCTGGCTCTGAGTCCAGCTGTGTTGGGTGAGAAGGTCTGACCAGTCTCACACAGACCTTGCCTATCTTGTAGCAGCTCAATAGATAACAGTAGAGCATCTCTGGGGTTCACTTCCTTTTTTCACTCATGTTGAACATCTTCCTATTTAAACAACCATCCAAAACAAATGGGTTCTTCCAGCCAAAACTGTGCACAAACTTCCTCTATTATTTACACAGCTTGAACTTGCTGTGCCCTCCAATCTCTGCTGTGTATGCTCAGCAGCCATACCATGGTGCTCTCTCAGCTGTGTTTACAGTCTGGAGGAGTTTGCAATGTGTCTGTTTAGTGTAAAAACTCCACCCTATTGTGGGCTGGGGGCTGGCAAGCCAGGAGGCTGAGGGGCAGCATAACGCAGATGGGAGTAAATCTACTCTTTATTCAGCTCTCATTCCTCTCCAGTTGGAAACAGTTGCCCAGTGGTCCTGGTGAAAATCACAAGAACAGGACAGCATGGTTATTCTGTTTCTGTAAAACCTCTATATTCCCATTTATAACAAATGCAGATCAAAGAGGGACTTCCCATGGTAATGCAGGGGTTGGTTTAAATTACACTGTCTGGGTCTATCAAAGGAAGAATTGCCAAGAATAAAAGTCATCTCCCTTTTGGAGAACTCAGCTCAGTGCATTGCTTGGCAGCACATCCATCTGCCAGTGCCACTTCCTCTGTAAATGTGTTTTCACTCTGTGTGCCCAGCAACTGAGACTTCAGGGGCTTATGTTTGAACTCTTGGTTTCCTCCATGGTGAGAGGCTCCTTTGGGGCAGAGCTGTGAGATGGGGCAGGACAGGCAGCAGGGGAGCAGTGGCTATGGACAGAACTGGTGGGAGCCTTCTGGGCAGGGGAGGTGGCAGTGGCCAAGAGCTCTTTCTGCTTCCCTTCCACAGATTCCTATAGAAATGACTCCAGCACCTGTGATCAAAGCTGAACCCAAAGAGGTGAACCAGTTTCTAAATGTACCTACAGGTAAGAAGATAGAATTTCCTGGTCAACTATATTACTCAGCTATACATTGTTGTTATACAGGGCAGAAGAACAACACCTAAGGGCAGAGCTGTGCATATAAGGTAGCACTGGGGCAGCGAACAACAGAGGAGTGGGCACTGCACTGTTCTAACTCAGATCAGTGTCTGCATCAGGAGCCACACACAAAATTGTTCAGACAGGGACTCCCAGGCAAAACAGGCTACTTCAGAGTTGGAAATATGCAAGAGTGCCTTTAAAATCCTCAGAGAGACTGTAGAGCTATCCAAAAATAACCATCTGAAAGTCAGGAAATTCAGGATCCAGTTTAATTTGAAAGAAACCCAAGCATCTGAAAATCTGCCGATGCACAAATGAAAGCACTATGGGAACTCCCACTGCCGCAGAGAGACATTCCTTAGGCATATTCCCACCTCCATTACGGCCCCTAGGGCTCTCCAGTACAAAGTGGGGACAGTTTTCAAGTGCTTGGAAACCAACTGAGTGACCGGAGCCCCGTTGGATCAAGTGCTGGCAAGTGTGTGAGCCCTGCAGTGCTTTTGGAAGAGCTTTGCTCTCACAGAGCTTCCTGTACTTGTGAACAGGCTATGGAGCAAAATATCACAGGCTTTTTCCTTCATTTTGGTTGACACTGGAGCACCTTATTGCTTTGTAAATATCTTCAGTTCCTTGGCAAAGCCCTGCCAGCTCCTCTGCAGTTCCTAGTTTAGCACATTTGAGGTCAGTCTAACCTCTGTCTTGGGCAGCGCTCAGTCAAGCCTTTTTCTCAGACTCGCCCCATCTTGTGAAACTCATCATCCTCTCCTTTCAGCCCTGTGTTATGGCAGGGGGCATAACCTTGTGCCTGTACCAACAGGCTGACATGAAAGCCATTGACTTGATCTCCTTATTCCTCAGTAGATGACCTGGTGCAGATGCCTCCAACTCCACCCAGCAGCCATGGCAGTGACAGTGACGGATCTCAGAGCCCTCGGTCCCTGCCTCCCTCCAGCCCAGCCCGGCCTGCTGCTCGCTCTTCTACTGCCATCTCCTCCTCACCTCTCCTCACAGCACCACATGTAAGGAGGCAACAGGGCTGGGACACAGAGCTCCTTGCTGCTCAGAGGGGTTTGTAGGATTTCCAAGGCTTATGTGGAGGTTCCTGCCCTTGCCAAGGTCTCCAAGCTGAAATGCTCTGTCAAGGCAATGTGATGTCTTAGAACAAAGATGTGGGGATAAATGCTCAGAGGAGTGAGAAGAGGCACAATGAATCTTGCATATCTACCAGCAGCTACCCTGTTTTAGCAGGTGCTGTCTTTCATCCATACTTTGGGAACTGGCCTATGCACTATTGGGCTTTCTGAGAAGCTAATGAGAGAGAGGAATTACTGAGAATTCCCATAACCAGACCATTTTAACTGTTGCCCAGAAGTTTGTTGGCAGGGTCCTGCAGTGTAAGTGTGTAGCCAGCCTCACTGTGAAGGAACAGATGCCCTCCCAAGTAAAAGAGGAAAGGAGTTGCTGAGCTGTGCCCCTAGGATCAGCTTGAGAGTAGGAAAGAGCACTGGCCTGCACCTGTTTGGTGTCAGTGGGCAGCAGTGTATTCTATTCTGATGTGTACAGCCTCTGGCTGCTCTGCAAGGAATTAAGGAGGATCAGTGGAGCAGAACTCTTTGCTGACACTTATGGATGCTCTCTGTGTGTTTCAGAAGTTACAAGGAACCTCTGGCCCACTGCTCTTGACTGAAGAGGAGAAGCGCACCTTGATTGCAGAGGGTTACCCCATTCCTACCAAGCTGCCCCTCACCAAAGCAGAGGAGAAAGCACTGAAGAGGGTCAGGAGGAAAATCAAGAACAAGGTGACTGCAAAAAATGTAATCATTCAGTTCCCATGATTCCAGAGCATCTTCAGCTGACCAGTGCTCTAGTTACCTCCCCAGCTGCACTGCAGCTCAGAAAAGGTGGGATCGTGCCTTTGGTATGCTAGCATGAGCCTCCCAACCTACAAAAATGGTGCCAAAGAGCATCTCTGCTTGCATGCTCTGCATACAGCCATACCTGGGAAGTGTGGCTTCCAGCTCAGCTCCTGGGAGTGTGTGGTGTGGGATAGGGTCCACAGATCAGACAGACTGGTCTGGTCAGGCCTTATTGCAAGGACAGGGAAACCAAAGCCATGGCATGGTGCAGGACGGGTGATGCAGAGTGTTCCCTAGCTGGGCAGAGGCTGTGATACTTTAGACTGGGATTAGAAAGCATCCTGTGGGAGAAGTGGTGAGACTGAACTAATCACCCAGTGACTCAGAAGTGGCCTGGGGCAGAATCAGCCCGAATGGCCACAACACATACCCGTGTGAGTCAGTGGAGTGGAATGCAACCCTAAAGATGCTCTCAGCAGGAAGGGGCATAATGCAACAAATGGTTGCAGGCTACAAGCCAAGGAAGGCTGCATACCTACAGCATCAATCCTCCCGAGTTTTGGCCTAGAGATCAGCAGGAATGGCAGACTGGAAGGCACCTCACCATTTGCCTTTAGGATGCTGTGTGTGCAGGAAACAGACAAGATGCATGAGCCACAAAAAAATGTCCAGAGGCTTATGATACTGACTCCCCTCTGCCCTCTGCCCCCCACACAGATCTCTGCTCAGGAGAGCCGCAGGAAGAAGAAAGAGTATGTGGAATGTCTAGAGAAAAAGTAAGTTTCTTCTTCTCAGTCTTACTTTGAAAAAAGGAATCCTGTCCGTGCACGGACCCCCTTTCTAGTGTTTTGTCTCTGAATTGCTCAAAAAATACAATTCCTTGCAAGGCTGGCTGCCCAGGAGTTTGGTTTGGGATTCTGCCCCTACTCTCCTCCCTCCTAGAAATCCCCTTGCGGGATAAAGATTGGTTGAGAAATTTTGTGTTTCTAAGTGCTTCATTTGGCTGGTCCCCTGCAAAACACAGGCCATTTTGGCTGCCAACAAGGTGGGATTTGGGGTTTCCCCACTAGAAGTTGCTTCTATTTTGTCTGTCCTGTAAGTGGCAAACTGAGGGCACTGATCATGGCTTTTTCCTCCTCTCTTCCTGTGAAGGTGGACACGCAAACATTTGACAGCAAGAAAAATCTTGTATTACAGTTATTCCCCACTCTCCCCCACTTCCACCCCCTGCATTAGCATTGTTTTTCTCCTTGCAATCTTGTTTTTCTCCTATACATGGCAGGCATAAGCCCAAGATGATGTCACATGACACTGACTGGGTAGAAAATAACTCCTATACTAGCAACCCCTAATGCACATTCCCAGGCAAAGAAGAATGCTGGAATCCAGGCACAAATTCATGTATCTGTATAATTACCATCTTCTTCCCAGTTACTAACACCATCTGAGATCAGCAAATGGAAAAAAACAACCCCAAAACCCAATTTTAATTAACTCTTCTCCCTGATGCTATTTATCTTCTCTGGTTGCACAGAAATGCTGAATTAAAGCAGATGATTCAAGGCGCCTCAGTGTGCATGGGTATGTCCAGGCATCACAGCACATCACCTCTAGCTAGTGTCCCATATGGTGACCTTCAAGCCAGGCTTGGGGAGCTGGCTGACCTCGCTCAAAGGGCAGGTCCAGGGCGTTTGGTGCTGGGGCCTCCTCCCCAGATGTGGCTGTGGTGCCTGTATGTACTAAGCAGTTTGTTACGCTAGAGCATTGCTATGACAGATGGCTTTCAAACAATGCCAGGTTTAAATGTGAACCAAAAGCAGCATTCAGTGAGTTTTTTTAACAGAATATGTCTTTGGTCAGCTTGGCTTACTAAAAACTGGTTTGTCAAAACCTGTACTTGGGCCCTTCCCCATTCACTTTGACACTTTTGCTGGAAGCCCAGTTTTTGCACGGAAAGCCTGGTTCAAACGCTGTGCTGCAAACCTCCAGCAGGATCAAGCTGTGTCTCTGGCTTGCCTTTCTCCCGACCTGAAGGCACTCCCCTTCCCTCGTCCCAGCTGCAGCCCAACCACTTTCCCGTCGGAAGCCGTGGGAAGGAACCTGCAGGTTCTCTGCTGCCCTCAAGTGCCTGCAGTCAGAGCTGGCGCAGCGTTTGCACAGAACGGCCTGGATTTCACAGCCACGGCACAGAGCCCAGGGCAGGATCTCAGGGAGGGGTTTGACTTTGTCCCCCTCCTCCTTTTTCATGCTTCTTAAGGGGGTTTGGAAGTGATGAAATATCTGCACAACTTTGGGTCTGTCCTGACTTGACCTGTCTGAAACCAGGTGCTCCTGTCTCTCCCAACCCTCAGAAGACCCTGAACTGGGAATTATCAGATGTAACTGTCCACCTGCAGTGTCATCCCTGCTCCATTGGGGCTGGCTGCAATTAGGTGGGCCCAGTAACATTTAATTTCAGGACCATATCTGCAGGTGACGGATGAAGCCACTGAGCCTCCATGCCCCATGAAAACCAAGAACTGCATTGTCTTAATCTCTCTGGCCTTTGTGACTAACTGGCTGTGGGTTTTATTCCCATAGGGTAGAGACATACACAACAGAAAACAATGAACTCTGGAAAAAAGTGGAGACCTTGGAAAATGCAAACAGGTAAGAGGAGCTAGACTTGACCCTCTGTGGGTAGGGCAGGATGGGTAGGAAGGGAAGCCAGGAGTGCTGGAGTGGGGGGACAAGAAGAGGAAGGCAGGCTCCTCCAGCTCCTGGACGGTGCTGCTTGGCGAGGTGCTGGTTTTCAGCCCGTGACAGCAACGAGGCAGCTGGGTTTGGTTAGCAAGCCTGGAATGTTTGTGTTGGGACGCCAGGACACTCCGCAGCAAGGGGAGGGAGGGAAGAAGGCATGTTTCCCATATCTCTTCGTCCTTCTCCCTGCAATCCTTTGGGCTCATGCTGCCTTCTCTATTCACCTCCAGGGTTCTGTTTGTCTCCAGGGCAGATGGATTGAGGGAGGCCCCTCACACCAGCCTCTCAGACCCACTGTTTCTTCTTTTGGGCTCTTCAGAGAAATACAAGGCCCTGGGCATATTGTGGCTGTTTCAGGTTTCTCTTGAGAAAGCTGAACAGACTTGGTGAATACAGGGAAAGCCCATTATTCTAATAAAAGTAGAGATTCCAACTCCCACCAAATCCAGGGCAATTCCTTGTGCATGTGGTGTTCCAGCCCTTTCTCAGCCTCTTTTGGGAGAAGCAAGCCCAAAGAATCTCTGTCTCATCTGCTGCTACTGCTCACCTGAAAGGAGCAAGCTTGCTCCCACAGCCCCAGAGTTCTCTCACCCGAGGCTCTGGGTTTCCTCACTCAAAGCTCTGGTGAGCACTTGTGCTTCTTATATGCAGAGCTGGCCAAACAATCACCAGGGGAATTTGCTTCCTTGGAAGCCTTCCACCCTGCAGTGGGAATGGGCAGCTGGAGCTAGAGGAGAGCCCAGCTCTACCCCCTCTTACTGGGCACAAGAGGTGTGAGCAAGGGCAGGGTAAACTGCAGGGGATGCTTGTCTCTCTTAGCTCCATTTATATCAGCTTGAACTGGAGAACCACAGCCAGAGAGCCAGTTCCTCACCCACTCCTCAGCTGCCACAACATCTCATGGAGTACTCCTAGAGGCTTCACTGCACACCTTCTTCTCATCCATGGCATGAATGCAGTGACCTTGGCTTCCAGGCCTGACACTGGTGCTGGGACTGGGGATTACCAGGCATGGTCTGGCTGGGGTGTGCAAGAGCCAGAGGTCTCCTGTCTGCCAGAGATAGAGTTGCTTAGCTGCTCTCATGCATGGGGCACAGCTTTCCCCCTGGCCTCTCTGGGAGTGTGGGCAGCCCTGCTGATGAAAAAGTGTGAGCCCCACCATGAAAAATCAGGAGGCTGGCCTAAAAGCCAAGAGATTTTTTTTAAAATTTTTTTTCCCCTAAAATACACATTGTGTTCTTTCTAATTGGGTTTGGTTTTTGAGCACTGCCAGTGGGACACTCTGTGCTTCTCTCCCTCCACATGTACAGGGAGAAAAACAGGATTTGGAAAGGGATAAAGCCGGGATTCTCCTGCAATCTCCTGGTTCCAGGACCTGGCATTTTATGAAAGCTCAAACATATTTGTGTAAAACAGCCAGTGCTCTCAGAGGGAAAGTCAGCAATGGTCTCCATTTCAATAATATGCGACTCTTGGGAACTGTGCACTCTATAGTCTCCCTCAGCCCAGATTCCTTCACCAGCTCACTGAAGGGTTCAGTAGCTCTTGGTAACACCTATCACTGTTTTGTGAACAGTTAAATGGGGCAGAGAGACCTTAGCATGTGTTCCAACCAGGGCAGTCAGAGAAAGAATTAATTGCTGAACTCAAGATTTGGCTTTGCCTACATCCCTCTGCAGAATTTGCCAAGACTGAAGAAGCTCAAGGGGATCACAACTGTTTCTTATTTCTCTCTCCACCACAGTTTGGGGCACAAGTCGAACTTCAGAGTATGTGTCTCTGAGTGAAGTGGGAACAGGCAAGCCTGTGCTAAAGGTCTGACCTGTCTGCAAAGTTCAGCCTCATGCCAGAGCTTGGTTTTCATGGTACACTGGCTCTCCACTGCTCTG
Organism: Leptocoma aspasia; assembly: GCA_013399835.1. Taxonomy (NCBI): domain Eukaryota; kingdom Metazoa; phylum Chordata; class Aves; order Passeriformes; family Nectariniidae; genus Leptocoma; species Leptocoma aspasia. The sequence goes on along the minus strand of VXAX01001309.1, from coordinate 38,678 downwards.
GGAATTGACTGGCTGGGCTTTCAGGCACCCAGGAGTCCTAAATAGTAGTCATTCATAATAGTGAGTAGGTGCAGTGAAGGCGGTGGTAGACCCACTGATAAGACCCTTTTTTGTTTCTTGTTTCCCAAGCCTGTTTGGTCAGAGAACTTAAGCAATATACAGCAAAGGGGAGATACTTGTTTTCACAAGAAGGGAAAATCAAGGTACAATATGAAGCGGGTAGTGGTATTCTTGGCTCACTTACTGGCTTCTACCTCCTTATTAAGTTTTGATATGCATTGTTTCCTATCACAGGACTCTGCTCCAGCAGTTACAGAAGCTTCAAGCTCTGGTAGCTGGGAAAGTCTCCAGACCTTATAAAATGGCTTCCACGCAGACTGGGACCTGTCTAATGGTATAAGCTTCATTTCCATCTTCCTTCTTGGCCATGCTTCTCCAGACAGCTTTGTTGATTGCCTGTCTCTGCCCTCTTCCCTGCTGTCCAGCTCTGTTGTCAGTTACATCTGCTCTTTCCTTTTGTGTTATAGTCACCAGAGCTGGGCCCTGTGTCATACATACATCAGTTGTTTATGCAACAACATTAGAATAATTCCTGCATTTTACTGGCTTCTTCTTTGGGCAAAAAAGCACTTTGTTTGCTTTTCATTAGCTATTAGCCATTCAGCAAAAATCTTCAATGAGCTTCCATTGTAATGGGCAGAGTTTTCTTTTGCTGAGCTGGTAATGCTTAATGTTTAACTCAGCAGGGCAGATGAACACTCCAAATATTCATCCCAGTGGGCATTACCTTGTGTTTATCAGCAAGAAATGGCATCTGTTCTTGCTATGTCTGCACATAGACTTTGTTAAATCCAGCTGGAATTCTCTTTGTCCTTTTGACTAACCATAATAATTCGGGGTTGTCTGTTGTTTTGGTAATCCCTGTTTGCCTCATAGTGGAGGATCATGGTTAATAAATATTGGCTTCATTGAGGAGTTTTAGGGCATGCCAGTGTGTAGCCATAAATAGAGTCAATTGCTTATTTTTCATCTCATTTTTTTTGCTAGGGGAAATTTCTGATCCATAGTAAAAATATAAACTTCACCCCTGTGATGTCTTTGCAAGATTGTCATAGTAGCTGCTCGTGACAAATTTGTCAGAGTTAGTTATCTATATCTGGTTATCACTTCTGTACTGTTAGCAGTCACAAAATGCAAACAGATGGTGAGGGACTTGCCCCACTTTCTCAGCACTCTCAGTGTCCTGAGAGATTGTTTTTTGGTCCTGGTTCAATGAGTTTCCTTGGTTCCAGAGCCCCTGCTTTCTAATTTCAAGCAGTTCCTCCTTTCAAAATCTGCTCAACCTTTTGCTACTCTTTGCTGCCCCCATGTCAGACCAGATTTTAATGACTGTCTTTTTTTCCCTGCTCTCTCTTCACTCCCAAGTTCTTTCCACATTTTTGGGTGTGACCCAGCTGAGCCCAATGGCTCATTGCTCCTTAATGTAGCAGCTCATCAGAGCACGTCTGGCTCCAGCAATTCTTCAATGCTACTACCTGGAATAAACAAGTCTAGAAGAGGTGCCTTGCAGACATCCCCTGTGCTACAGGCTGATATAATATCTAATTTAGCTTCCCAACAATGTCTTAATGTCTCCTTGCTGTTCCCTTTGTTGCAGGCATCCCAGCCCACTCTCTCAGATTTCCTAGCTTTGAAGCATTTCAAGAATTTGTAATTTGCTTTTCTATCTTTGACCAGTTCCTTTCATAAGCCTCTGAGTTCTCATTTTTAATTTTCAAATACAGCATTCCTTATCATGACAGATATGTAGAATCATTGTGTCTTGCAGCATGAGAGGGGAGCAGGCTACCCTTCTTCTTTAGCCCTGTGTCATTGCTATTGCTACTGAATATTTGTACTGCCACTTCTTGAAGGCCTCCAGTGGTAAGCTTTCCTCAGCCTCCTCAGGCAGACCATTCCACTGCTATATTATCTTTCCCAGATAAAGCTTTCTTGCTACCTCATCTCAATCTTCCTTGCAGCAGCTTAAGCCTATTAGAACTTCTTGTGCACATTGTAAGCAAGATCTGTTTATTCTCCCTTTGGGCAGCTTCATTTTACATATTTGAAAACTCTTGGTTTTGAGCAACTCCCTTCAGTCTGGTCTGCTAAATCGCCATGATTTCTTCAGTCTTCCCTCAAAGGCTGAGTTACTGAATCACTGCTTGTTCCCAGAGCTATCTTCCAAAATTTCTCCAATGGCCCTGCATCTTCTTGGAAGTATAGGGCCCAAAGCTGGGCATAGTGTTCCACCTGAAGGCCAGTACAAGTCCAGCCATAAAGCCTCATAATGCTTGGGCTGAGATTTGCCCTCTGCAAAGTGACATTGACCTGGACCCATCTTATGCATCAGCTTAACTCCCAGAGCCTCTTCTGTAGGATAGCTGAAACACATAGCCACTGATGTGTTTCCCCTCTTAGTCACTCCTGCCACTCCAGAGCTCTCAGCAGATCTCCACATTTGTCTGTATAGATCTTCCCACTGTTCTCTTGGACCACTTCTTCCCATGGTCAAGATCATTCCAAATTTGAATACTGACCAAAAGCCAGTCTGCTTGTAGTCTCTCCCATCTGCAGATTTGATACAGTCCATCATTTAAGTCAAGCTTAAAAATGCTGAATCTTGCCAGATCTGTAACAGATCTCTGGGCTATTCCATCTGCTACTTCCTCACAGTTTGACAGTGAACCCTTTTATAAATACACTTTCAGTATGTCTTTTTAATTAATTTTGCCTCCACCTTTCCAAATGGTTTTGCAGTAGTTTTCTCTAGCTTAATTTCCCTCAATTTTAAGAGGTCAAATAATGAGATGGTCAAAAGCTGTGACATAAATGTTACTCAGAATCAAGCCAAGAGTTACTGTTATGGAGTGTTGTAGAGTTTGAACTAGAAGTGAATCAGAGCATCGGAGTTAAATTGAAACAAAACAGAGTAAAAACAGTGCTGTTTTGCAAAACCCCAGCTGAAAGCCGTGTTAAAGCAAGATGTTAAGTATACTGCTCTTTCTCAGCCCAAAAAGCCTGTTTTGTTTTAGAAGGAAAGAACAGACTTTACAGGGCTGGCTCTCTTTTCTCCAAGTTGTATGTTTGGCTGTGATAATTCCAAGCAACATCCATTCTGAATTTATTTTTTCCTCTGTTTTTGTCAAATAAGGATTCTAAATTCTTCATGTGCCTGACATGACATGCTTAGACAGCATCTATGCTGCCTTCGTTTAATGACCTTTCTTTAAAACCAGCTGTGAAGAGTCTGGACAATTAAAATCCTTCTTTACATAACATAGTATCCCCATGTTACTATTTCATCTTCCACCTCTCCTGGAATCCACTGGTGGTCAAAATTACCGTGATATACCAGCTTCTGTGCATTACTTAGGCACAGGAATTCCAAAATAGGTGACTTCTGAAAAGCAGTCAAGCAATCGCTGGCTATCCCCACAGACATCCACCCAGATCAAATTTGCTAGTTTATACATAGGTAGTAGAAATCACCAACAGATGCATTGCCTCTTTGGCTGCTCAGTTGGAGCACTGAGCTGGCAGCAGGTAGTTACAGACCATGCATGGTGCATGAGTGTTCAATAATTTGGCTCTGTACCATTTCCCATGTGTGCCTTCTTGCTCTGTGCTGGCAGTTCCCTAAGCTCAATAGAGTCCCTTATGATCAGCTCTGGCATTTCACTCTGAAGCTCTACTGTTAAGGCAGAATTTCCAGACAGCTCCAGACCTAGCTGAGGGGGATTTCAGGGGAGATTTCATGTACTTTTCTCCTGTTATCACTGCCTAGTAGCTCTGACTGGTCTGCCTGATAGCAGAAGGCACTGACACATGGTCCTGCATACCTACACATCAAGCATAAATTTAACCCTTTCCTAGAATTCTGCATCTTTACTATCAGGTATTAGGCAACTGCAGTTCTGCTGTCATTTCTATGCTTGCATCAATAGTAGCTTCACTTTGCTCTGTGTGTAGCACCTCACAGATTTCTCTTGTTTTCTTTACAGCCCACAATACCTCCTGCTAAGCCAGTGGTCAGGTTCCCTTTGGTCAAGGCAGAGTTTGTCCCTTCTGTTGAGTCTCCCTTTTTTTCAGCTCATTTCTCAGCTATGACTTCCACTAAATAAAGCAACAAAAGGAAGTTTCTGACTTACCTTCTTTAATTTGCAACAGAGATTAGCACAGCAAGCCCTTCCCTGTGTGGGGAACCACAGGTACCCTGTTGTCAGTCTGACCAGATCTTCTTACCCACCCTCATGTTTTTATGCTGTGGGCAGAGTGTTTCTTCATGGCTAGTGGCACTGACTGTGCTGATCTCCTTTCTAGGTGCTGGCACTCTGCTTCGTTCTAATCCTGGGATCCCTGATGCCCTGTCTCCCTGAATTCTCTTCAGCATCACAGACAGTGAAAGCAACACCAGCACCAGACATTTACACAACTAGTAAGAGTGAGTCTAACGTGGTTCCTCCATTTCAACTTGTCAAATAATTTCCAGCTCTTCTCTCAACACTCCCTGATCAGGCATAGCATCCTCACCCTGTGCCTACCCCATATGCTGGGATTGTTGCAAGGGAAGACTCCTAATCTGTCGGTGGTACAAACTCCATAACAGCTCCTTGTTGGGCCTGTTGTCATTCTGTGCTCACCATTGTCCCAAAACATGACAAGTATCAAAGGAAGGAACATGAGGGAAAAGTCCCAGGGCAGACTGGTTGTCTTCTGAAGAGGCTGTGTGTCCAGGGTGGCATTTGCTTCATGAAGCTGGGGGGAGGAGGGTATCCTGCACAGTTACACATGGACAAGGCTGGGTGAGCATGTGCTGAAACCATCTTGACCCACACCCATTGCAAGAAACCCTGTCCTCATTGTTAACCAGTGCTCTCCTTTTTTCCAGTTCAGTCACGGAGCCTCCTTTTCTATGATGAGGGTGCTGGCTCCTTAGAAGAGAGCTATAGCTCCTTCCTAACCATGGACCATCCTGAGGGGTGGGAGGCCAAAAAAAGGCAGTCTGAGGAGGGAAGGCCTCATCTGGCCAGGACACATGAGACGGCTAAATATCTGAGCAAAACCCAGGGGGGTCCTGACCAGAACCAAACTGACCCAACTCTCAGCCACCTCAAAGAACAATTCCGTGAGAGGTAAGCAGGTGGGGCCATCTTCTGAGCCCAAAACACAGCATGGTGTCTGGGGGTAAGCAGCAGGCATGCCCATCCCCTCTGCTGCAAGCTAAGGACAGCTGAGCTACCCAGGACAGGCAGTCAGCTAAGAGCTGTGGCTGGAGGAGGCCAGTGCTGGCAGGGAGCATAAGAACAAGTTCATTTTCTAGAGCAAAAGTTCATCCATAAAGCAGTGTCCCACTTGCATAAAGATGTGGAGGGCTGGATGACTCACGTGGTCCCAGGTTTGTGTTCCATTTAGTGCCTTGGGGAAGGAGTTCATCCTGGTCAGAGCAAACTAGCTGGGCACACAGAGGTGAATTTGCATAGGAGGCTACAATGAACCTTGACTGATGCCTTGTCTTTTCTTTTCCTCAGGGAGACAAGCTCCAGTGAGACAACTGAATTCTTGTAGCAGCTGCTGGACCTCAAGGCCTCATCTGTCTGATTGCAGGATTCCCTCCTCACCAAGCAACTGAGGGGACTTGGCAGGAGAGGACACTGCATTTAGACGCTCCTAAACTGGCCTTGGGTTCAGCTCCTCCCCTTCCCCATTGTCCCCATTAGTGCTGATCTCTCTGAGGGGAGTCACAGGACTGCCAGAACCAGCAATAAGTGTCTGGGGAAGCCCTGAGACTCCCTCTTCTCTGGCCTTACCTCCTGCTTAATGGAGCACTACCCTATGGATGTGGGCTCACCTTGGAGAGGAAGGAGATCAGGGCAAGCCCAGAAACTATTCAGCTCACTCCCCAAAGCCTCCAGACTAAGGGGGCTGTCCCCATGTGTGTACCCCTTGGCTACATCAGATGCACCTGAAGGAGAGAGAAAGTGCTGGATTTACTGTCCTGCCTGAGGGTTTTAGGAGTGGGTGATGCTGGTGCTGGAGAGATGGCTCTGGAGAGTTTGAGCTCATTCCTTGCCCTCCATATGTTAGTATATTTCTGCTTCCATTGAGAGAAAACCTAGTTCTTCCTTGCTCTAGTTTTCTCTTGATGGACATGCCTACGTAACTTCAACACCAATTATCTGCAAAGATCTGCACACAAATGGAGTGGGGGAGAGAGATCCCAGACAGATAAATCACCATAAAAATTAGCCAGCAGCTTCTGGGTAACCAGAGCTCTGAAAGAGAGAACAACTTTCCCTCACAATCCACTTCTTCCCACCCTTAGCACCCCTGTTTTGGCAGGGGTGGTATTTTTCTTTCTGTTCCCAGCTTGGGCCCTACAGTGCAGTGCTAACCAGGTCAGTGGTCTTCTCACTTTCCATTCTGCAGGCCTCCCCCTTTGAAAGTGAGTGAGAAAAACATGTTCTCATAACCCAATCCCCACCCCAGATGTCCATCCCTGATTTTGCTTCATGCCTAATGGGGTCTTCCTAGGAAGCCCCAAGGAGAGCTCTACAACCCATTGGAGGGCTGTCAGCCATCGTTCCCCTCACATCCTCTGTGTGCACAGTAGTGTTGTGAAAGCCACTGAGGACGTACTGGCACTTCTGGAGACAGGTACATCTGTCAGGAAAGAGGTGGTATGTTGGAATTGGCCAGGGTCACAAAGACAGTTTTAGACCTCTTCTTTCCAAATGCTGACAGCAAAGATAGCAAACTCTCGCCATACCACCTCTCAAGGCCAGACTTGCCAAGTTTGGTGTTGAAGTGACATCATCTCAAGCCTATGCCATTCTCTTTAGCACCCAGACACCCATTTCTGACCCTTCTTCCTCTCCAGCAAAAGTCATTCAAAAAGGCAGAAGTGTCTCCTCACTCCATTCCCTCGTGTGCCATTTGATGGAAGGACAATGTGGGACACGAGTGTCAGAGATCTGGGATGTGGCAGGTTGCCCCGTGTGTAACACGGGAGTGAGTCCCTGTACACTCTGCCAGGTCTCACAGCAGGCTCCTCTTCTGCTTGTTTCTCATCAAACACCCCAGACTGACTCTGCACTGCCCCAGCCTCTCCTCTTCCCCCCAGGCTGGGAGTGGAGAAGGCTCCCTTTAGAGGAAGGATGGGATGGCTCTTGCTCAAGGACTGAGAAAGGTGAGGGAAGGGCCCTCACATCCTTCTTTTCTCCCTATTGAAAATTGGTTTTGCCCCTCCAAGTCATTTAGGAAAATTTGGACCCAGCTGGCTGCAATTGTGCATGCATGGCCAGTGGGGTGATGAAGAGGAAGGCTTTCAGCATTGCTCTGCTCTCCCCACAGGACCCACTGGTCACCAGATACCACTGCATTCCCCATCCTCCACCCCAGCACAAAGAACCACTGCCGGGTCCAAGCACACCCTCCTCCACCCCAACACTTCCACTGAGCATGTCCCCAGTGCCTCCCACTCCCACTGTTGTACAGAGATCAAGAGCAGAACTCGTTTGTACATAATGAAACTTATTTTGTATTATTGCCGATCCCTTAAGATATTGTATTTTGGAGACTCTCAGATCCTATTTTCAGTATTGTATTTTATTAAGAATTAGTGCGGGCTTGGCATCTATGAACTTCTTTCTTGTAGCAGCTCATTTTCCACTTATACTCCAACAGCTGCTTCTTACCTCTTAGTTTTTTTTGTGATTTTTGTTTTGTTTTGTTTTCAAGCCACCCTTTCTCCTCCTTCTATCACTTGCTCTGCATTTGCTTTATGAAGCAAAATAAAAATAAAATAAAAAGATGCAGCATCAGCCCTGGGTTGACAGGTGCTTTCATTGAGGCATGGTTGTCATGCCAGCCCACATGCACAGCTCCTCACCTCCTGCTCCCTCTCCTGTTCCCTGGCCATGTGCAAAATTGGTTCAGTACTGGGATTTCATGCTCCACGTCAGGGGCTAGAAACAAACTTGCATGTTTTATTTCCAGCAGCACTGTCAGTGTCATTTCTTCTGCAGTTCTGAAAAAGCCAGAACTCTTCTGCCTCAGCTTCTTCTCCCCCCTCGGAATACCACTATCATTCTCTTGGAAGGAGGAAGACCATGGAAGAAAGTATATGAGGAGCAAAGAGCTACTTCAATGAAGAGGCTGTGCAGGAGTCTATACAACAAAGACATAGCTCATAGCATGGATGGTCCTATCCTGTCTGAAAAAATACCTAAATCTTTTCATTAACAGTAAAAGCAGAGCAACTGCACTCAAATGGGCAACAACCTGGGTCCTGGCTGTCAGCCTGTACCTCTGACAGTCCATTTATACCTGCGAAAACTGATAGGTTTTGTCCTGATTTTGTGTGAAACACAAAGCAACTGAGAGTCTAGAAAACAAATTTTCATTCTCTAGCAAGCTTCAAGTGGGTTTATTAGAATTTGGCCACTGAAGCAACTCCTTGCAGGCAACCCTCCGTGTCTGGAAGGCAGCCCAAGCAGGAGCTCCTCTCAAAGATGCTATAAGGTGTCTTTATCTCTCACCTCGGGCTGGGCTGGTACAGCAGGACTGTGCCACAGCAGAATGTAAGGCTTGGGGCTTACAAAAGTCTCTTTCTCCAGATTATAATTTCATTGTGGAGGAGTAAAGCTGTTGCCTCACTGTTTTGACTGAGCTGACCATTGAACAGCATCTGGGAGACAGGAGCTCTCTCTCTGAGCCAGTCTGTACTTCCACGAGGGAGTTTGATGTACGATCCATGGCAGGTTAGTCTGACATGGTTTTGCAGACCCATGCAGAGCTCATTTCCCCTGCCCACCCACCAACACAAGGAAATGCCTGACCTTGCCCTGCAGTTTCTTCCTGGGCCAGAACTAGTTGTGAGTTGAGAATCAGATGTTTTCCCTGCAGCACCTCATCCAAAAGCAGCCTCCTAACCCTGTGTCAATATGATGCACCTTCCCCCAGTATGGGGTGGGGCTGCTCTCTGCACTCATCAGATTTCATCCAAAGGAAGGGCTCAGCCCTACTTTTCTCAGCCCTGTGAAACTTCACACAGCTCTTTGGGAATTGCCTTCCTGGGAGATTTTGGCCTGCACCTTTCATGCACACTCCAAAACAGGTGCAAGAGGGAAACTCTTAAAAGGATGAGTTCTCAGGCTTTGGCTCCTTTAATGTGGCCAGACCAATCAGAGCCCTTCCATCAGGAAAAAATTTCCTTCATCTTGACAAATCCTCCTAATTCTGCAGCCTACCAGATATCTCTGAGCTGCTCAAAGCAGACACATTAGGATCTTTTGATCCCCGCTATGCCTCCCAAAATGCACCAGCCAATCACACCTACCAATTTGGCTACAGCAACTAATTAGAGCAGATTGAGAGAATTAGCAAAGCAAGAGTCACCTTCTTTACAAGTCACCTTCAGCCTCACTCGGTTGCGCTTGGTCTGCTCCAAGTGCCCCAGCTGAGCTCTGCCACAACAAGCTGGGCTTCTGCCCACTCAGGGTCACATTTCTCAGAAGCCTCTGCACTGTCAATTCATACAAGCCCTGAACAAAAAAATGGTAACAGAACATGGACTTTGTTTTTCAGAGACAAATTATTCCCGATTGTTCTGTTACCAGGCCAATTAGAAACAACAAAAAAGAGAAAATACTTAGGTTTTGTGGCTTGCCGCTGACAAAAGGGTTACTGGCAGTGCATGGCAGCAGCCTGGTTTTGTTTGTTACAAAAGGACATGTGCTGTTAGGGCTCTCAGGAGAGTATCCATGCTCTCCAAGCCTGGCATGATCCCTCTTGCTGTTCCCTTTTGGGAGCTGTGCTAGCAGTTTTCTCACATATCCATCATGGGATAAACAGGCTTTGGTCCTGCTACCAGGCAAGAAGCCTGAGCTTTTGGACACCTTCTGGGGAAAATGGGGCAGTTGCCCCCCCTCACATCCCCTAGATGCTTGGGAGGCTTGTTAACAGTGATAGCACCTGGATGGACACTGATCTGACCTGCCTCAACAAATCTGTGCTGATTTCTAATCTGGTGGCTGAAATGGAGCTTAGAGGTGAGCAGGGTGGAGGTTTTTCATGTGCCCAGGGAAGGTGACTGTACCTTCACAGAGCTTTACTCACTAGAAATGCTGCTTCCTAGAAAGTTCACATCCTGCCTATGCCTGCAAAAACAAGGATGGGGTCTGTATGGTAAATACCAATATGCCTTTGCACTGTCCCACATGCCAACACAGAAGGAAATCCCTACCCAGGGCACAGGAGGGGCATGCTCCTGCATGTCCCCTGGGTACCAGGTAAGCACCAGGTAAGCAGGTGACCTGGCTCAGCTGAAGGGTGCCAGGAGGACAGGACTGACCCAATTCTACTGTCCATCCTGTCCAGCCCCATCATCCTCAGGCAGCATCTGCCTGCTCTTCCCAATCCTCAGGGAGCTCCAAGTGAAGGATGACCCCCATTCACGACAGAAACACAAAACATCCAGCGGAGTCAGGTGGGCAGAGAGAGATGCAGAAACCTGTGCAATCCATCATGTCCCCTCATGCAGGCATAACCTGTGATGTCTCCTCCAGACAAACAAAATCTGATCCGCCCTGCCTGTGTGACAGCTGTACAATCTGGCATGTGGGTAGAAAGGTAGAAATCCTCTGTTGGCAGCTCCTCCCCACAGACAGGGTTTCTGTGGAGCAAGATCAGGCCCCTTGGGAATGCAGGAGGCACCCACTGTCCAGCCCTTTACTCTGACTTGACCAAAGCTGCTGTTATTTCAGGGCTCTGCTGTGCCTGGCCCAGGGGTCTCCTGTGCCTGCTATAAGAGCCTCTGCTTCCCACCTTGAAGCTCCTTTCCTGTGGCATTGACACATCCACAGTGAGAAATGCTCTCCCTTTCTTCCTACCTGGAAGTCTGGACCCTGCTCTCACCCAGCTTCCTATTTGTATCCATCCCTGACTGTTCAACCACTTCCTCAGCCTGGTGGCCACAAACTTCTTTAACCATAAGGGACAAGACAGATGTTTCTCAAAATTTCCTGGGAGCAAGAGGGGACCAGCGTTCTGCATCCTCTGTAGCTCCTCTGAGCAGCCCATCTTTGTCCTGCCCTGAGAGCCCAGCTGGCACAGATGAAGGTGGCTCCCATAGTCCATGGCAACAGAGACTCCCTAGGCCAGGAAGAGCCCAGGGCAGAAAGAGAAGCATCTCATTGTGGGTGGTGAGAAGAATAGGTGCCACTGGGCACCCGCTGCTTCTCCCTCTCCACAGCCTGCTCCCAGCAACTGTGGGCAGCAGAAGGACATGGAGTGGGGCCATGCACCTATGCAGGGAGTACTGGCAAGCTCCCAAGCAGGTCTGTGTCCCCACAAGTGAGGGTGAAGCTGCTTCCCCAGGGCCAGCTGTGCTTGTGCACAGTGCTGCTGGGGGAGGGCTCACCCAGCAGCATTCCAGCTTTCAAGGAGAACAAAACCCCTGTGGGGGCTGGAGGGGCTGAGTCACACAGCGAGGAGGGTGTGGGGCTCCCTGCCAGTCACGATTCTGTGGAGGAGTGGGCTTGGGGGCTGTTGTGCCCCTGAGAGAAACAAATCCCCCAGGAGTGCAGCCAGAGAGAGATGTTATTGTGACTTTAGGGCAAGACAAAGGTTCAGCAACTTGAACTGGAGGTGCCAGTGGGCTGTGGTTACCAGGAAAAGACACAGCACTTCCTGAGCCTCTGCTGCTTCCCAGGTTGGGGTCAAAAGTGGCATGGGAATGTGCTGTTCCACAGCATCCTGCAGAAGAGGTGCCACAGGGCCATATGGAGGTGATGAAGAGTGCTGGCACAAGGGATGAGATGCTCCTGGTGACTCCCACAATGATACAACAGTCAGAGCAGGTTGAGGACAGGTTCCTGCTCCCATCATGCCAAACGTTCATGGGAAAACACTGGGATTACAGGTGACTGCAATGTGCTCTTTGTGCAATACATGATTGTAGGACCTACCTTGCCGTGACGCAGGGGATGGCACTTACAGACACGAAGTTTGAATTTTCCAGGGCCTAGGAGGTAAAGGCACAGCATGTGAATCTGGGACAGAAGAAATCAGGCACATATGGGACCTCTGTAGGGATCTCTTACCCCAGCTGACATCTGCAGCACCAGAGTGGGCTTGGACTGGGGTCATAAAGTCCAGTTACAGCCTGGGACAAATAAATGATGCAACTTTTCTGATGTATGTGGGCAGAGAACACAAGGTCGTTTCTAACTCTGGATGCCAAGATTGGAGAAAAATTGCCTTTAATAAGGAAAAATCAGGAATAATGTAGCCTCCTAAGTGGCAAAGAGCTGAGTGAGCCCACTGGAAGGACAGAGGCCATGCTCCAGCACTACCTCTGCTCAGATGGGTACCACTGTCCACAGCTGGGGACCCTGTCCCTGGACAGATGTCATCCATGGTGGATGATTGGACACAACAGCAGGTACTTTGCTCTGCTGGGGCTGCTGCTGTCATGCAGTTTTCCAGGCTACCTGACTTCACCTGACAGCAGGTCTGGTTAAGACAAGTGGCCAAGACCCAGCTCCCTGAGCAGCCCTTGCAGGCAGGCAGGTGCCAGCTGGACTGCGGGCAGAGAGGGGTAGCTGAGTCGCCACCCTCTTCTGCCTTCCCAGACTCCAAAGAGTTAAGTGCCAATTTCAAGTGTCTCTAAGGTGACACCAGGCTGCCTGCTGGATGCAGCTCCCCACAGCCCCCTCCCCACGCACACAGCACACACTCATGCTCACTTTCTGCTTTGTCTTTTGAGAGCTGCTCCAGGCTTTGTGCACAGGCACTTCCCTCGCTGCCTACCTTTCCCTGCTGCTCCCGCTCAGCTGCTGCTGCCGCGGACAGCAACGGACGTGCCTGGCTCCAGAGGGACCTCGCAGAAGGCAATCCAAGCTCTTTTTTGCTCACTTGCAAGCATCGCTATCCCTGGACTGTGCTTCTTCAGAGAACGCCGTGTTCCCCACTCCCTCCCCACTGCTCTCACGGTGCCAGCACCTCCGAGGAGCAGCACCAACATCTCCGGGTGTGTGTCAGATATTCCTCCGCTTCAGAGTGGCAGGGCAGTAGAGACAGCAGGAGGCTGAGCTGCTGCATCTGAGCTACTCAAGCTGCTATCAAGTGGCCAATAAATATCACTGCAAAAAGCTGGACGCTGTTTTTTCTCGTACTTGTGCTCCCTCAGGGAGTTAAGCCTTGCTGGGATTGTCCCACGGCCCTGGGGAGGCGAAGCAGAGCAGCACTGTGGGACCCTGTGGGACGAGACCGAGCTGCCCAAGAAGTTCTGGGGGCAGAGTGGACTCCTAGGCTAGAGAGAGACACCTGACTCCAGCATGGCTGAAGGTCCCGGGAGCTGGAGAGACTTCTCCCCTGCCAGGAGTGATGGTGAGGTGGCCAGGGGAGCCACAGCAAGCCTCCGGGGAGCAGCAGACACAGAGAGCACTGGGCGAGCACAACGCTCAGGCCTCCTCACCGTGGATCCAGCTTGGGAGGAGATGAGAGGGGCAGTGGCCGTGGCGGAGGCGGAGGAGCAGTTCCTGCACTTGGCCATCAGAAAGCAGGTCTCCTACAGGTAGGAAAACCTGGGTCCCCAAGTGTCAGGGCCGCACTGGGGCACTGGAGTGGCCTGTCCCTGAGGCCTCTCCCTCCCATGGGGTCAGGGTTGGCTCCTTCCACCGACCACCAGCACATTCCCACCAGAAACCATGTCAGCACAGAGACAACGCAATCAGTTAGTCCAGTCCCTCCCATTGCATGCAACAGCCCCCTCTGCAGTGGCAGTCTCATTATCACCTTTGCAGACCCCCTTATTTTCCTTCTACCCAACTCCCCCTTCCCATCCTGGGGCTGTGATGCCTCCTAGGCAGTGGTCTGGGCCTTTTGAGGGTACCTTGATGCAAGAAGAGATCTGTCCTGGCTTTTGGTGGGACTCTTCTGTTGCAACTCCCGTGCTTACCCACTCCTGCTATCACCAAGCAAAGTTGGCAGAGGTGAAGAGTGGTTCTCACAGCTCTCATGGGGGTTATGGGAGCCACTGCCTGGTGATACTCAGGTGAGCTCCTGTTCCTAATTCCAACCATAATGTCTGAAATCCTGCTTGGGTCAGCATCTCCAGGACTTCAGCTCTATTCTTCTGTCACAAAAAATAAGGTCTGGTGTCCCACCCTGTCCTTTCTTTCACTAGAAGGGTCTTTAAGCCCTTCTATTATTTACTACCCCCCCATCTTTGCAGAATGGCTCTCGGGTGTGAGGAGAAATCCTTTCACCCTGCACCTGCCCAGACTAAACATGAGCATTGCAGGACTGACCCTGGATTGCTGTAAGAGTCTGGAACTGAGAAGAGGAGCTGCCTTCCTACCATCCTCCAGAGCTGGCTTGGCACAGAGATGTCTGTGTCTTTCTGAGCTCCATGTCACCATGTCATGCCATGCTCAGCAAGTGGGTGGAAAACTGACATTGAGGATCTTGGTGCCATGCCCACTGCCATGGCAGACAGAGGCTGGATGAGCTGTCCTGCCTCTGGTCTGGGCCTTGGGGACCCTGGGGTGCAGAACTCTGCCAGAGGGAAGATTTTGGGCAGGAGCTGTCAGTCACCCTCAGTCTGCACTCCCACATACACAGCAGCCCTTTTTCCCCCCTTGCAAGGGCTTCAGTGCAAGCTGTGAGCAAATTGCTCTCTAATACTGCAGTAATGGAAACTAATGGGAAAACTTATTAGTGCCTGCAGAGCAGGAGGGGCCTCAAAGCTGACTCATCCCCAGCACTTGTTATTGTGTGGTGGGTGGCAAACAGGAGCCAGGGTGGCAGAGACCTCCCCAGGTACCCTGTGCCCCTGAGCCTTGCCACAAGCTGGGGCAACACGCAGCCCTTCTGGTCCTCATTCTGTACCCAGGGCTGCTCACTGAGGCACCAGACAGAGCTGGGAGGGTCTTTGCCCTGATGGCACAGAGCATGAGGAATTACTGTGCCAAGCAGAGGAGGATTTTCTCCTCTTAGCTGTCTTCTCCAGATGTGCACAGTACATTTTGCGAGCAGATTAGCCAGCTGCAATTTTCCAGCCTCCCCAGGGCAGAAAGGGACCATATTGCAACCTAAATTATCAGCCTGAATTAGTTCCAGAATTATCCAAGGTTGCTGGGGATTTTATACACCCCGCCCATCCCACCCCAGCCACCCCAAGCAGGTGGCTCAGTTGACATGCTCCAGCCTGTGCTGCCCTTACACAAAGCCCCTCTGTTCTACACAACCCTCACAAGGGGTCTCTTTGCAAGGGACTTTGCCCTGTCCAGTGCAGGCTTTGCTGAAGAGAAGATTCTGAGAGGTTGGAGGGAATGCCACAGCAACCTGCAGGCCAGCAGCAAAGGAAAAAATGATGCTTGGGATGAGCTGCTTCCACCACCCTGTGTTTTGGAAGGCCAAGCAAAGAGGAGGAAAAATGAGAGAGGAAGTGTCTGGGGGTGGAAATCTGCTTGTTCTGTCCTGTGACACCCATGTAGTTTTGGGTCTGGTTGCTTCCTCAGGCAGGTCAAGTGGTGATGGAGCTGTTACCCAGAGGTGAGCTAACCTTCCATCACGTGCCCCTCCTGCAGCACGGGGAGTCCTAGGGAGCTGACAGAAATCCCCTTGCTGTGCTGTCTAGCTCTGGAGACACTTCCCAAACCCTGGTACAGAGTTTGGACGACCTCCTCCATGGGCTGTGGGCATCACAGTTATCCTCAATGTCAGCTGAAGGTTGGAGGCCCCAGTCCCCTTGCTACCAACCTGCCTGCTCCTGCTGGGACCCATTAGTCATCATGAGGGGCAGGCAGCATAAGCTGCTATATAAAGCTTTTGAAATGAGCAGAAATGATATTAATCCCACGGAAATAAAGTTCCTTCCATAAATAGCTGCCACGGTGCATGGAGGCGCCTTGGGCGGGTGGAAGAGAGCTCAGCACTCAGGTTATATTTAGGGCTTTGAGTAGCAGTTTCATGCCAAACTTATTAATGATGCTGGCTTGTGCACCAGATTTGCACATTCTGGGACAAATTTCCCAGTAGGGAGGTGCCTCTGCAATGCCAGAAGGACCCAATGCCCTCTGTCACCACAGCAAACCTGGAGCAAACACCAGGGTTGTGTGCCTCAATCCCCAATCACTTCGGCCAAGGGGAGTCCAAAGTTAGCTCCTGCTTGCCTTGAGTGTCTCTGCCAAGGTTTTGTGGTGGGGCAGGATCATCTCTAGCTCCCAGAGTGGGGTAGCTCCAGTGGCAACAGGGCAAGCTAGAGGCTGGCAGAACTTTGCTGCTGTCGGAAAGCCGACCTGGAGCCAGAGAAGCCTGGGACAGGTGGTGGCAGGTCACAGCAGCACCCTGCAGCCTCTGCTGAGCAGTTTAGGGCTCCTTCTCAATTTCATCATCGCTTTCAGGGTGATGCTTGCAGCGGTAACCTTTGTCACTGCCAGTGCTCCCAGCAACCCAGCCCGGAGGGGTGTTTACCCAGAAAGGAAACCACAAGCGCACAAAAGCTCCTGTACGAGCTCTCCGCAGGCTCAGTCTATGGGGCGGGGGACATGCCAGGTGTCAAGCTCGTACCCTTCGGCTCTCGGTCACGTCCGGAGGTGGCGCCCAGACCAGCCCACGCACCAGAGGGCTCCACACAGCCACACTTCCACACAGCGGGAAGAGGGGGTCCTGTGTCCCTCTGTGCCCTCCCAGCCAGCTCCCGTCCCCGCTAGGGAGATGTGAGGCACCTCGGCTGTTCAGCGCGGTCCCCGGCTGGCAGATAGGACGCAGCTAATGCAACTCACAGCTGTTCTGTGCCAGGGAGCTAAATTTAACCCACGGAGTGGAGCAGAGGGGGCTGCTTTGTAATGTAAATAGCCAGGGAGCTTGGTCATAGAGCAGGCAGGCCAGAGGGGAGAGCTGGCAGGAGCTTCTGGAGAGAGAGAGGTAGGAGCCCTGAGGGGCCATGGGGAAGATAGTTGCAACTCTCTGCTGTCTTCTCTTCCTTTTGCCTTCAGATCTGGACTCCGGATTTTTGTGAAGCCCCAGGACAGCCTGGGCAGCGCAGGAGCTGAGGAAAAAGGAAAGGAGAGCCTCCACTGTCAGCATGGAGAAAGGGATAGACAAGGGATCTCCTTCCTCCGAGTCCTGCCTGCTGGCCTTTTAATCGTGTTAGCCCTGCTCTGCAGAGCAGCATAATCAAATTCCCATTCGTTTCCAGCA
The DNA here is from genome assembly GCA_013399835.1 of Leptocoma aspasia. Taxonomy (NCBI): domain Eukaryota; kingdom Metazoa; phylum Chordata; class Aves; order Passeriformes; family Nectariniidae; genus Leptocoma; species Leptocoma aspasia. The sequence goes on along the minus strand of VXAX01001309.1, from coordinate 21,428 downwards.
AGCCAAGCCCGCTCCACTCTGACAGAGGCATCTGTCTCCACATCCCTCTGTGCAGCAGGGGAGAGGAGATGAGTGGCACGGCCAGGGGGAAATGCTAGAAATGCGCAGGTGGCTCTTCACAGACTTTGGTCAGGGGTGACAAGCATCTCACTATTCCCTGCCCCGACTCTTTCCAGAACCAGGGACAAGCTCTGCTGGGCCCCACTGTCAGACACAGGCTGTAGTGCATTGCACAGGGGTGGGATGGATTTGGAGTTGACATCCCCCTGTGCTTGGAGCACAGTGCTGGTGTGTGTTCACTCTCATTCTGGCTCTCATTCTGGATGTTCCTACGTGCAAGGCAGTGGTGAACTGGATATGGGACTGTGTGTAACAAGAGAGAGAAACATCCAAAGAAGCAATTTTTGAGAAACTGAGCTTGTGGGTACAGCCTGGCTGAGTAGAGACATACCTGCAGCATGCCAGGGAGGGATGGCATAACGCAGCCCCAAGCCCCATCTTAAACCAGACACACTCCCTGGTTTAAACTGACCCAAGACCCTGCTGCTGCCAGAGGGGATGCTCCTGCCCTTCCTCCTGCCGCGGTTTTTCCACATCAGGCAAGCCAGGTCAGCTCTCTGAGGGAGCAGAACACAGCCTCCCTCCCCTGTTTGTCCCCACAACCACAGCCTCAGCCCTGCATGTGGCAGGTGTGCAGGGGGACCATGGGGTGGGACTCCCCGAGTAGGCCAGCAGGGAGGTTGTTAGGGGCACTAACCAGTATTAGGGGCAATGCCAACCTGGATCCAAACACTGCTGGGTGGGGAGAGCTGGGATCCCTGAACCAAGATCACTTCCCTTGACCCCTCCCTCCCTTATCTGATCCCTGTTAACAATGAATCCCACAGGCAGGTATCCTGCTGAGTTTGGCTGAAGCAGGCAGCTTAATCCTTTCAGTACCAGGGTGCTGCACAAACCAGCGTGAAGACAAGGGTGCCAGTTCACAGTAACATCCAGGACAGTGATGCCCATCCCTCTCCTGTGCCGCCTACAGAGAAGCCTGTGCATAAGGGTCTGTCTCCTCTGATCTCCTGAGCAAGAACAGCCAGGACTGGGATTTCTAGGGGTTACTCCACAGTTTTGCACCAAGCCCAAGGGACAGAACTGTGAAAGGACACATGGACACAGCACATAGAGGATGATGAAGGACCCAGGGCAGGGTGTGTTACTTCTCCAACAGCCCTACCAAGCCCCAATACTCCTGATGCTCCTGGGTAAAACTAGGCATCAACACCACGAGACAGAACATGAAACATGAAAAGGAAATGTCTGCAGGCAGGGAGAAAATGCAACTAACTCATCATGGCATGCAAAGCAGCAGGGATGACGAAACCTTTCCACAATAACAAAAGTCTCTCCTCCCTGATCTGTGAGCTAGAGTTAGGCATCCAGGACCTGCCTTTTCTTCTCTCTGCACAGTAATTAATGCAGTGGGTTGTGTTCAGTTTCAGAGCTTGCCTGGGGAGATCAAGGTCTGTCAATGTTTCTTTTTTTTTCCTTCTGATGATGGAGTTTAAAGCAAGACCATGTGCCCCTTTAGAAATGCCATCTGTGCAGGCTGCCAGGACCATCTTTGCTTGCTTGCTTTTCTCTGGCCCATAGAAGCTGACCACAGACCCTCTTGGTGATCTGAGGCTTTTCTGGAGCCAGAGCACACCAAGTAGCATCTGGTTGTGAAGAGCTGGGGTTTTTGGAGGTGGGGACAGGCCAGGCCTGCAGGCTTAGTCCGTGTCGCCCCAGACTAGGGGATGGATGATGAATGTTAGGCTGTTTCTCAATTCTTTGGAGGCTGGCCAGGAGCTTCCTAGATGCTTCTACTTTTCACACCGGCCATTCCTGGTTTACCAAAGCATTTTTTCAATGAACTCCAGTGCAGATTGAGCAGATGATAGAGGTTGTTTTCAGACCTGCCACACAGGGAGGACATATACACCCAGGAGTTGTTGAGTGCTGTGGTGCCCTGCAGGGTAAGGATGTGCTTGGCCCTGGGTGGGTGGCAGGAGGACAACCCCATGCCATGGCCTGGTGTGCATGGCGGTGCTGGGGCAGCTTCGAGAGAGGGGGCTGTCTCAAGTCTGGGGGCATTCAAAGAACCACCCAGCAAGGAGGTGCGGCTCTTTAGCGCTCAGCCTAGCGTGCCAGGACGTGCTCCTGCTTGCTGAGGGTGCGCACGAGGCTTCACTGGAGACGACCCGGCAGAGGAGGTGGCCACTGCCGTGGGAAGAAGGCCGCGCAGCCGGCTGCAATGACAGCCGCCCTCACACTTCCAGGAAGTGTAGAGAGAGGAACCAGGTGGAGGGTGCAAACAAAGCCGGGGCCCCGGCCGGGCGGCGGAGCACTGCCAGGGACCTGCCCTCGGGATGACTCCGGAAAGCGGCTGCCGGGGGAGGAAGAGCGAGAGTGAACCCCGGGCTGGCTGAGCACATCAGCTCATGCGGCGGCAGATGTGGCGGCATCGCTCCTGGGACGTTCCCCAGAGCCCTCCGGGGGACGTAGATATAAGGTACCCACCGAGCTGGGCTCTGCTGCCTTCCTCTTATTGTTGGGGGGCTAAGGTGCTGTGGCGAGTGCTGACAGCCCGTGATTTGGGGGCTGGGGGAAAGGCTTCCTGTGCTTGCCCAGCGCCTTGCCCGCAATCTCCTCCTCCTCCTCTCTTAGTGCCTGGGCTTGCGCAGCACAACACCCCAGCCAGGATGTCAGAGGGCCGCGCGAGCGCTTTTGACGCCAGGCCTGTGAGTACGGCGGGCCAGCCCAGCTTTGCCTGGGCTGTCGGTTTCGGGGAAGCTGGCAAGTGTGTCCCCATCCCCATCAGCCCTCCTGGAAACGGCTGGTGTTTGAGTTTGCCAGCGGGACCTGCCCCAGGGCGTTAAGGGTCGGCAGGAGCAGCTGCAGTGGGCAGCCAAGGGCCCAGTCCTGGCGGCCCCCGAAGCCCCGGCTTTCAGCCTGGCTCCGCATCCTTGGGAAGCAGGGAAGCTGCCATTGCGGCCGGCACATTTCCCACGCAAAGGAGGGCTGGGAGAGCTGTTCTTTGCCTGGACTGGCAACCAGGGCGAGCAGGCCCTGCCGCTGCCCGCTGAGCCAGCGGTGTCGCTGGGCTCAGGGAGAAGCG
>VXAX01001309.1:0-17832 GCA_013399835.1 Leptocoma aspasia | reverse complement strand
CCCGCCGGGAGAGCGAGCTCCGGGTGCTGCCTGCGCCGCCGCCCCGGCACCTGGCGGCGGAGCGGGACCGGACGGAGCTAGGCTCCCGGGCAAGGGCTGGCTGTAGGCGGCTGGAGCATCCGGAACGCGGGCGGCGGGTCGCCGGCTCCCAAAGAGCCTCCCGCCGCCGGGCCGTCAGCAGCCGCCTCACCAGGCCCGGTCGAGGGGCCGAGCGCAGCCGCAGGGGGATGCGGGACAGGGTGTGAGGATGAAGCGGGGTGAGTTTGCTGTTCGCTCCTTTCAAGTTCTTGGTACAAGTGATGGGAAGTTGGGGAGCACTGTCCTCGCTGCGTGCGCTGTCGTCCCCGTGGAATCGGAGCCTCGTCTCTTGGGGATTCGCTTCCACCCGCCCAGAACTGCCTGTCTCCATCCCCGCACGCCCGTCCCGTGCTTTGCCTGCGACACCGGCAGTCCTGCCGTGCCGGGGGGTGGCTGTGCTCGTCCCGTGCTGCCGGCTGGGATCCCGGCTTCTCGTGCATCCGTCCCAGTGCCAGCTGGCTCCTTGTGCCTCCCTTAGCCTCCCTGTTGGCCTCGTGGGGATTTGGACCATGTAAGCGAAGTACCTCGAAGTACCAGAACCTGGTACCTCTGGTATCTGGAGGTCTTTGAAAACACTGAATAACTGAGGTCTGAAGGAACCTCTGGAAATCACCTGTTCCACATTGCTGTCTCAAAGCAGGGTCGAATTTGATCAGGCTGCTGATGTTGAGTTTTGAGTGTTGCTGGGGTGTAGAGAACACAGCTTCCGTGGACACCCACTCCCATGCTTCAGCTACTCAGGAATTTTTTTCCTCTAATAACAATTCAGTTTCCATTGTTGCAACCTGTGCCTGGTCTCTCTCAGGCTGTCACCGTGCACGTCTGGGCAGCATCTGACCCAATCTTCTCTGTACTTTCCCATCAGGTTGCTGAAGATAGTAATAATGTTCCCCCTCGAACTTTTCTGCACGCCAAACCGCCCCCATTATTTCATACTCTCCTTGTACTTGATAACTCTTACCCCCAGCCGTGTTGGTGGCCCCGTGACAAACTTTTTACATCTCATGGGTATTTTTGGCATATGGGAGCAGTTGAAGCAGGATGCAGTGCCACCAGAGTGGTTATCACATGTGCTGAATGGAGGGGGAAGGCTCCAATTTCAACCTCCACATCCAAGCCAGACCTGGGAGTGGATGGCTTGCAAGGTCACTCCACCACAGAGCGATGTTCTCTCCTCTGGTTTCAGAGCTGTCAGCAGTGGCTGCCTTGAGCTCCTGGCAGTCTCTGGCCTGTTCCAAATACTGTGTGGCATCTGTCTCTGAGTCCTGGGGCTTCAGGCTGCTGTTACTGCAAGGTAGATCAGAGCCAAGGGGAAATTCTCCACACGTGAACAACCTTTGGCAGCGTGAACACATGGGGAGAGGCAAAGTGGGATGGCAGGAGGAGCTGGAGGAGACCAGCAGGCCCACCAAGACAGCTGGAAATGGCCACTGGGTTGTTTAGTGTATTCTTGCCCTTCTGCTGCTGATGGAGGAACCCAGTTCCCCGGGGCTCAGGGTGATGAATGCAGAACCCAGAGCTGCAGGATAGTGAGGAGAGATTCCCATGGACCTCTGAGACTGAAGGGGCTCCCACGCACACCAGTGGGTGGTAAACTTGATGGGAAGTCACGCAGGATAATTGGCTGCACACCACTGAATTCATGCCCACCTATATGTTGGAGCAGAGGATGGCATGAAGTTTCTTCACCTCCTCTGAGGGAACTACGAGGGAAGGCTGTGCTATGCTTCCTTTTGTCAAGAAGTGCAGCCAGCCCCTACCCACCAAATGCTTTCCAACAGCCATCAGTGAGGAAATTTGCACCCACTTCAATTCTGAGCTTTACCCAGAGCTGTATGTGGCTGGGAAACACCTCTAGAGGAATCTTAGGTAATGGGGAGGAATTTGCTCACTGGCATGAGTGGATCTCTGGAGAGCCCTGGCTTCAAGGAGAGAGGTCTCCTGAGGTGGACACCCTGTGCTGCACTCTGCCTGCAGCAATGCTGGGAGGCATGGCCAGGGGAGGCAGGGGTCTGCAAAATGGCAAGAGAGCCTGTCCTGTCCCCAGGGTAGGTGAGCCCTCGGGGGATTTGAAGCAACAGAAAGCCCCCAAGAGCCCCCCAAGCTCTGGCCTCCAGTGGTATGATACGTTAGTCCCGTGTTTTGCAAGCAGGCTTATTTCTGTATCTTATAATTGCCTTACAGGAGGGTGGAGTAATTGGCTCTAGAGCTGACAGAGACAAGTGCACAATACATGCATCCGGGCCATGGATGGGTAATTCTTTTAATTGGGCTGATAAAGAGATTGGGGCTGATCAGATAAGAGGTGGTTAGGATTAAATTGCCTTTCTAGGTGCCCTGTTTCTTGTGCTATGAGTGAGCTGCAGAGTTTACCCTTTCCAGGGAGGAACTGGGGAAGGAGTGTAAGTGCTGGGGACAATGCCTGTTTCTTGCTCACCCCCGTGCCAGTGAAGTGGGATGCCAGTGAAATGAATCTTTCCTGTGGGCTTCAGAGCTTCTGTAACAAATCCCACTTCAAAGGAAGTATGTGTAATGGCTGGTGTGATGGCATAAGCAGGGACCATAGCCACCAGAGGGGCAGCTAGCAGATGGTAGTCCAGCAGAGCATGAGACCAAGTGTTTGGCTGTGTCCCTTTGGCAGGTCTTGTGCTGGAGCCTGCAGGTGAGCCTGGGGCTGCCTGCCACTGCCCCAGGAAAGGTTTGTGGGTGGCACAGCCTGTGGGTAAACAGCACTCAAGAAACTGAGCCGAGCACCCGCCTACATCTTCTGGGACGTCACTTGTCACTTTCTTGCAGCTTGATGCTTACACCTCTGTGAAAGCTGAGAATGATGTGTCACTGAGACATCAGCCCAGCCTTCCCCATCGCTGCTGTGTGGGGGGTGCCCACAAAGCTGCTGGCCCTTGTGCCCACTTTCCCCTGTGCAGGTGCAGTAGAGAGGCTGTGCAGTGGGGTAAGCCCCAGGTGCCCTGGGGGAAGACCAGATGGTAGTGAGGAGCCTGAAGTTTGTGCTCTGCAGGCTGGCAGGCTGAGAGCAGCGTTCCCCTTGGGACAAGCTTTTTCACAAAGCACCTTGCTGCCAGCTAGCTGTTGAGCAATCATCTTCCTACTTCTTCTCCATGCATGCAGATTTTATATGCCTCTAGCTCTAAAACCCTCCAGCCTTTGCTCCCCATCCTGCTCAGAGGTGATGGATGGGTAGCTTTGGCTGGACCTGGGCCAGTGTCACCTGTGGAAATCACCAGCTGTCCCCTGCCGTGACACTTGGGCTTGTTTGCAGGGCAGATGGGATGTGCCGAGAGAGTTGTTTCCGCTGCTGCGTTTGCTCTGTGATCTCTGCTCAGGGCCTGACCTCCTGTGGGGCTGCTCAGGGACTGTTTTTATCAACGGGGGAAAAATAAAGCACTGGGCATGCTGAGCAGCCGTACCTGTTGGCAGCCAATGCAGCCTCACAGCAGAGCCAGGCTGGGACAGCTGCCAGCTCATAGTGGGGCTGTGAGATAGGTCAGGGAAGGATCAGCATGGGGTGGGTCTGACTGCTTCCAGAGGCTGAGGTCCTCCGTGGTGTGGACCCTTCCTGCCGCCTGCCTTGTCTCTCCAGTCCCAAGCACCCATTGGGAGCTCCCCTGTGCTCCCAAGATCATAGCAAGGGCTGCTACAGTGACACGTGCCTGCTCAGAGAAGGTGTCAGGACCTTTAATTATAGCATCATAGAATTGTTTATGTTGGAAGGGACTTTAAAGATCATCCGGTTCCAACCCCCCCACCATGGGCAGGGACACCTTCCACTAATCTTCTTAGGAGCTGGAGCATCCTTTCCAGGAAACACTGTAATCTCCTCAAGGGGCTGAAAGGAGGGAGGATGATGGACCACTTTCCTCCTTTGAACATAAACAGTAGGAAGAGAGTCAGGCACTGGGAGTGGACACAGGTCTTTGCAAGGATACAGTGTTGAGAGGGGAGAGGCAGAGCTGTGGGTGGTGCAAGCAGGCAGAGTTTGAGAGCTGTTTGATTGTGTGAATCCTCTTGGGAGCTAAGGGGATGCTCCTAAGGGGAGGCCAGCCCTCTGCAATGGGGGCGATGCTCTCACAAAAGGGAACCTGAGCTGTGGCAGGTGGTGGGAGACACAGTGTAGGATTTCCTTCACTCATCATCATGCAGTGCCTGGGGAGCAGACAATCTCCCCAGAGACTTGGCAAAGCCTCTAAATTTAACTTGCAGCTCTGCTCTTAGTGGAGCTCTGTTTTCTTTTTCCCAGGTGACTCTGTGACCTGAAGCTCCTGAGTTATCTCTCAGCCATGCATTCACTTGCTTGTTGGTTCTTTTAAACCAGTGCTGATTTTGAGATGCTGAGTTCAAGAGTAGAGCCAGGGCTGCAGGCTAAGTCTCCTTGACCCTTGGGCCTAGAAACAATTTTTTTTTAAGAGATGGAGTACTGGCAGGAGGTGAATGGCTTCTGCTGGAGACTTTTGGAGGTAGGGACTCTGGTGCAGATCTGGCTTGGCAACATAGGCTAGAGTTGGAAATAGAGGAAACCTGTCCTGCTGGTTCTTGAGCTGGCACCAAGCTCTAGGGATAATAAGTGGCTCTGTCTTTGCAATCCTGAGTTCAAGAGCTTTCCTTAGGCCAGCTCTCCAGTAATACAAAAGTATACTCTGTGTTTCTGTTGCAACTTGCAGATCCAGCAGCAGCTGCAGTCTGTGTTTGGGAGCTGGGAGGCTTTCTTCTTCTCCCCATCAGGACACCAGGTGGAGGGTGAAGCTCTACCAAGGCAAGCAGTGAGGCTGCTCTGGCCAGGCTGGTACCCACAGGGATGGAGTCCTGTCCACACTGGACGTATGTGTTAGATCCAGTGCTGTTCTCCTCCTGCCTGCAGTTTAAGGGTTATGCCTTAGGGTGCTAATTTTGTACTTAACTGTGAACTCTGCCCCCAGGGGAAGCTCTTCCTCATTGTGCCAGGATGAGGAGATGAGAGGATCTCTTCCCACTGCATACTGTCCCAGACAGCAGGAGTTAATGGGCCTCCTGTCTCAGCCCTGGCTGCCGGGCAGGTTGTGCTGTCTGGGTTAGGCTGTCAATTCCAGTTTCTACCTGTGACCATTGCTCCCGTGGCTGGAAATAGCCTGGCTGAGCTTTGCCCAAGTGACACTGTCAGCCCTTCCCAGTGGTTCAGGGCCCAGGGAAATGAGCTAAGCACGCCCCATCTCAGAGAAGCCCTGCCCAGCTGTGAGAACTGGAGACCTGTCTCTGGGGAGACTGCAGGATGCTGCCCAAGCTGTGGATGCAGGGTGACAGGTACATGGCACTGGTGGGAAAGCCCCACTCTGGGAGCAGATGGAGGTCTGGCTGGAGGTAGTCCCACCCTTTGGCTGCTGCCCTGTCCTCCATGTGCTCCGTGTTGGTGGGAGATTCCTTTGGTGTGTCTCATGGGCTGTTGGTGGCTCCCTGACATGATTGCAGGATGCCAGCTTGTGGCAGGCTCTAGTCCCAGCTGCACGTGGGGGCACCCAGCCAGAGTGTGAAAATCCCACCCAGCACCAAAAGACAAGACCTTACTGTTTGCCCTTTTCCCGGCTCCACTCACCCTGTCTCCCTTTTGCTGCTCCTCAGCAGCATATCATCTCTGGAGCCCTGGCTCCAGCACATGCTATGGCTTTGAAGAAAGTCATGCGTCCCAGCTGGCTGGCCCAGGAAGTCAGGGCAACTAACATAGAGCCTTCTTGTAGAAGGTTTTCCTCTTGTTTTGGTGCAGCTTGGTTTCCACAGGAAATGTGTGTGCCAAACAGCCTGTCCCTCGCCTGTCGTGATCAGCCCAGGTGTGGAACCAGAGCCAGAGAGCAGGGGGACTCCTTGCTGCCTGTCCCCACTGGCTGTGGAGGGCCCCACCTCCACTCTAGGGGAGGACTCCCCAACGGGATGAGGATTGAGAATCACAGGGTAGAAGTACCTAAGATGGCTTGGAGCCTCCTCCTGAGCTCCCAGCCTCTGGCTGTGGCCTGTAGCCATCCAAGAGAGGGAGCAGGGGGCAATGCAGATGGCCACGTGCTATCCCCTCCGTGTGAAAGTTCCCACTTGGTCTGATTATCTGTACATCATCCTGCCTTGCCACCCTGGCTCTGGCCAGGAGCCTCTCAGATCCAGGGCTAAGCCTCTTACTGCCCAAGCTCGAGGTCACCACACAAGCAGACGTGGCGTGGGGCACTCTGGCAGCTAGCGTATGGCAGCTGCCACTGCTGAAGTGTGGCAGGGGTGGGGTGGGTGTTCTCTGTGCAGAGATTTTGCACCCATGTGAGATTGGCCGATGGCAGGATTATGAAGCTACAGGGCTCCTGTCCTGTGAGAGCTGCCAGGATGCATGCAAGGATCCTGCTCCCCAGTTCAGCTCCTGGCAGGGTTGCAGGTTGGCATGGGGCTGGGAGATTTTCCAGGAGAGGCTGCTGCTGAGGACTCCCCACCTGGGCTCAAACAACGTTATCCACCTACAAGTTTTCTTGTTGTTTGAATGAGTGAGGAAGCAGATGTGGTGGAGGTGAGTGTCAGAGAGATCCCAAGAATGACACTTCCCATCTGCACTGGGTCACCAAGAGCTTTGCTACCCAGCCCCTGGCTGGTGGTGGTCGGGGCTCCTAAGGGTTGGTGCCCATGCACAAGGGCCAGAGAGTTGGTAACAGGTGAACTGCTCTGCCCTGCCCGAACAATGGTCCTCCGTGCAAGGCTTGGAGAGTGCCTTCATGATTTATTTGAAATTCAAATCCATGCCTGGACCCAGCAGTCGAGGTGAAAGAAGGCAGCCAGGAACCAGGCCAGCACAGGGAAGGATGAAGGGAAGGAGGGCTCTCTTTCTGTGCCAGCTGGCACTGGTCCCTGAGTTGTGTGCCTTCTTGCAGCTGGGGTGGTTTGGGCTGGAGGTGACTGAGCTGGGTTGGGTTAGTATCCTAGACGCAGAAGTGTGGCACTTCATGTTTGCTGACTGGCTCTTTAGGGGAAAACGGTGTTGCTGACTCCAGCTTCATGGGCATGTTGCCTGCACTGACCCCCATGGGTGTTGGCACAGGTGCCATTGGAGCCCCTGGGATCTGCAAGTGTGGTGGAGAGATGGCACTGGGGCAGCAAAACTGGGGCGGGCGTGGATAGTGCTGTGTGCTGAGCAGCCAGGCGTGTTCATGGCTTGCTGACCACTCTCTTTGTGTCCCTAGACTCCACCTGCCCCACAAGGGTGTCTTCCCTTGTCTCCAGGGCAGCCAGCCCGGCCGATGGGGATCCAGGAGGATAAAGCACCGACCAGCGGTGTATAAGTATGTGGTATTTTTATTGGCTTGCACAGGCTGTGCAGTCCCAGCAGCTGCTGCAATGTTTCTTTTCAAGAGCTCTCCTCCCTCCCACCCACGTCTCACCCCACTTCACCCTCTTGTGTCTGTACTAACCAAGGCCACCGAAAGCTGGGCTGCTTGCCTCATGCCTGTGTCACTAGAACTTTGTTCTAGAGGGCAGCTTGCTACTGGACTTTGATCGACTAACATGGCAGCTTCTGTTTTGCTGCAGTTTGGATTGAAGGAAGGTCAGCTGAGCTCTTCCTCTGAGCTCATGCCCACACTGGCTATGTCCTAGCCAGTGTGGGCATGAGCACCTAGACCCAGTGCATGCTGAGTGCTTGGAAGACCTAAGGTGACAGCACTGAGGGTGATTTAGCTAAATGACTAAATTAAATAATAATAAATAATAAAATTTAGCTGAAGCAGTCTGAAGTTCAGGAAGGCTATGACTACCAGAAATGGTGGAAAAACTGGGCCTGGGAGACAATCACCATTGCTGGCACGTTGTTGCTGTGTGGGAGCTAGCCATTACCTCACTCACAAGTGCTCCTGAGGAGATGTAGAGGTGGGGACAAGTCCCAGGCTCCATTCCCAGGCTCCCTATGTCTTGGTCTTCGTAGAGCAGCACATCAGCCTGGTCAGGATTTGGCTGCACGTGTGTGAGTGCTGCAGTGGAAGACCCTTGCTGCTCTTCCAGGCTTCTGCTGCATAGTTTCTCTGCATGGCATCCTGGGCCTTACTGAGTTTGCCACTCAGCCTCTTGTTTGTCTGATGTTGTAGACACAAAAATCTTGTTCCAGGGCTGCTTGGGAGTCCTGTGGTTGGAGGTGTTGGGAGCAAGAGGCAGTGTGGCCAGTTAGTGCTCTGCAGAGGGGAGGTGAATGGGTTTTGGAGAGGTCCAAAGAGCCACGGGTTGAACACCAGAGGGCACGGTCGCTCTTTGGAGCTCTGGTGCTCTGCTGTGCAACTCCAGCCCTTTCCCTGCAGCTGACTTCAGCTGGGTGTTGTGACATGTCCCTTCTGCAGGGTTGCTGGCCTTGACTCATCACTCCTGGTTTTGCTTTCCTCCTTTCTGCAAGAAAGGGATTGGCAAAGCATCTGCGTAGAGCTTTTTTTATGCTGCTGTGGCTGAAGTGGCTGGTGAGCTTGATGGCTTAAACTGGTCAGCTGCTGCTGTGGGCTGGCTGATACTCAGAGGCAAGCCTCCAGCCAAGGCAGCTGTCAGCCAGCTCCCCACTGCAGAGGCTTGCATGTCCTGGTACCACTCAAAGCCTCAAAATGGCACCCACCCAACTTCTGCACCTGTAGTCTGGGTCGCTCCTCCCACACCACAAGTCTCTGGATCACCCAGTGTCTCTGTGGGCATGGGAGGAGAAGCAGAGAAACTTGGGAAGCAGAGCAAGGCAGTCCTGTGTTACTGGTCTGTGCTAAAGTACTAGTCCATTCCAGGAAGGGGGACAATGATCTGCTCTCTGCATGGGCATTGCTTCTTCCCTTCTCTGAAGGATGATGGGAGAAAAAGCCCATCAGTGATTCTGGCAGATGTGGGGATGTTAAGATGAAAGAAGAAAAGGAAGCACATAAGACCAGATATGCTGACGGCATTTAGAACAAAAAGGGTGGAGGAGAAAAAACCCCAACTTTTCCTCCTGCCCTCCCATTTATTGCCATGGGACAAGATGACATTCAACAAAGCCAAAAAATAATAGATTTAACATTGTTAAAAAGGAGTTCCGTGAATTGTGATGTGAGGTGTGGGAGAAAAAGACTTAGTCACTTGCTGCCATGAGGTGAAAAAGTGAAACCAAAGGTTAGACATGATATCAGTAATAGGGTCACAGTTAACAAATGCCACTTGTGTGGCATGTCAGCATGTGCTTTGCTTAGTCACAGGGTCATGATGAAGGCTTGGAACGTGTCTTTCCTGTCTTGGGCTTTGTGGTGTAGAGAGATCACTGGGGACTGGGTTTCTCAGGGATGCTGAGCAGTTCTCCCCCTTGCAGACAACTGTAGGGGCTGCCACTTGTGGTGTGGTTTCAGGTGTGTGGGACCAGGATCTCCTCACATGGAAAGTCTTGCTCAGGCCTGCGTGGGCCTGGGGAGCCTCTTGGCCTGGAGCAGTGGTTTCTGCTTGAACACAGCACACTGAAACCTGTGACAGCAGCATTGGGAGCTGCTGGTCTCCATCACAACCCATTCACCTGTCTGCATGTTAACAGGCTGAGGGCTTACTAAGTCACGGGAGTAGGAGGAGAATGGCAGCAAGGTTTGCATGACTGAACTTGAGGAGAGGGCTCTTAGGCTTCCTGCTCCTGCTGCCTCCAGAGACTTGGAAAATTAGTGTCCTGGTCTCTTGGTGGTCAGATTGACTTGGAAGGGATTTTGGGGCCGCCTGGAATCCACTGTGGTCAACCTTCCATGGTTTTCCATTGGAAAAAATGGCTGTTTCCATTTGTCAGTCCAGGTCCTGCCAGCCCGGGAGGGAGATAGGATTGTGGTGACTGTGAGGAGCAGCAAGTGGTATCAGCAGGAGTCTCTGCTATGCAGAGACCACAGGGGACAGGAAGAGCAGGGTGGGCATGGGGCAGTTGGAGACAAGCTGGAAGCTAGAACCCTCCCTGGAAGTGTTCAAGGCCAGGTTGGATAGGACTCTGAGCAACCTGGTCTAGTGGAAGGTGTTCCTGACTATGGCAGTGGGGTTGCAATGAGATGCCCTTTGAAGTCCCTTCCAATCCAAATAATTCTGTGATTCTGTACTAAACTTCTTTAGCTGGAGGTGGGGCTGGTGAGGAACCGCACATATCTCTTACCAGGCTACTTTGCTCTGAATGACTGACTAGTCACAGCACATTTTTAATTTTCTCTTTGATAAAACATCCTGCCAGTCCTAGTAAGTGAGTCTTAACAATGATGGACTGGGGGCCCTTCTGCAGCTGGCAGCATAGCTACCCTGGGGCTGTGACAGTGCTGGGACCTGCTTGACTGCTAGTGGCAGCTGGCTCTTTCTCGGCAGTGGGAAGGCAATTCTGAAGGATGTGTAGATATCCTGTGTAGGGAAGGAGGCAGAACCTTGCATCCTTCATAAGCTGCCAGTTTTGAGGGGGGAGAGGACTGACTGGGGTGAACACCTCCTGCCTACCCTGGGTATTCCCTTTCCCCTCTGGTGTTGTGAGAAAAGGGCTGAATGCAATCCTCAGCAGCTTTGGCAGTGGACAGGTTCGCTCATGTGTCCTCCCCACCCCTCTCTCCCACTGATTCACAAAGGCCACTTGCTCTTTCTGCCATGATGGAGATGACAGCAATGGTGATAGCTCAGCCTTTGGGCCTGGCTACCCTTTGGGGAATGGTTTCTTGTGAACTGCTTCCCATCAGGGAAGGCAGCTGGCTGCCTTTGCCACACTGGCTGCAGCCTCTGTGACATTTTCTTATGATTGTGTTACTGTAGTCCCGCTCCAGGCCCCAAGGAGCACTGGGCACAGTCCAAACACACACACATTCCTACACACAGAGAAGAGCTGTCTAATTTTAGCCATGACATGTAGGCAAGGGGAAGGGGCAGGCTGTGAGAGGCTGAGGTCTCAGCTGCAGCCACCCGAACTGACTCACTCACTACGGCCAGTGTGTGGCTCTCATGGCCCGGGTAAATGACCGAAATAACAACAGCTGGTGATGCATCTTAGCGTGAGCTGGCGTTTGGCATGACCTTCCCTCCCATCTCTGCAAAGACCAAAGAAGAGATGGGTTTTGTGGCCCCCAAAAGGGAGATGGGTTGTGTTTGGCTGGGAGCAGATCCCTAGAGGCAGCTGGGGAACCCGGACAGTGGTGAAGCATGACGGGGAAGTCCCCAGCCTGGCTATGAGAGGTCCCATGGAGGGTTTTCACGATGAGGGAAGACAAAAAGTTCCTGAGACATCTGTGGAGCCTACGTGGACCTAACTCAGAAGCAAGTTACCTCCAGTGCATGAAGACAGGCTCTCCGTGGCTGGTTGCTTGACTCTCACCAGCCATGCAAACCCTTTTATCCAAGCTCCAGGGGGACAGGGGAGAATCGCCACTTCGGCGCGTTCTCCCCGTGTCCTCCTGCTGCCGCTGCCAGGGAGGCTGCCCCATCCCCGAGCTGCAGCTGTTTGGAGAACAGCTGGCGCCGTGGGGACCCCTGTCTTTCCGGGCCCGCCGTGGTGCATGCGCCTGCGGCTGGGGGCGAGCCGGCCTCGGGGCTGCTCGGAGAGGAAGTGCAGTTGGTTATTTTAACGAGAGCAGCGTGGGGAGGAGCGGAGGGAGAAGCCAAGCACTCTCCAAACTAGGACTTGGTAGGGGAGAGCTGGCCCGCTGCTGCGGCGCGGCCACTGCCACCCACTCGGCACCTGCAGGACCCCTGCACCGCTCCGGATCAGGTCACGGGGACTTTTTCCCACTATCTCCCCTATCCTTGTCCTGCTCGTCCCTCTCCCTTGCGTTTGCTGCTTTTGTTTGTGCTGGGTGGGGGATGGGAGGGGACCTGGGGGGAGAGACAGCCCTTAGTTTGTAGGTATGGCATTTGGTTCCAGACCACTGTGAAGGGCAGGGGGAGCAGACCCCAGAGTCATCCCCAAGACCCTCAACTTCGCTTCTGTCGAGCACTGTTTGCTGCCAGAGCCGGGAGCAAGCCGATCCACAGCAGTACGCAGGGCTCAGGCGAGGGGTCTGCAAAACGCAGCCACCGTGGCACTCAGTGGTGCCTGGCTGTTGTTTCTATGGGGTTTCCCTGCCAGTGGTGTATTTCCAGCCACCCATTCTGCTGCTTTCGTCCTGCCAGTCCATGTGGCATGGGGGTGGCAGCAGAAAATCTGCAGGCAGCAGAGGACAGGGAGCCAGCTGTGCCTTGCCAGGACCCTCAGTCCTTTGCTTTGGGATAGTTTAGGATAGCAGGACAGATTTGTGGACTCCTGGCATATCTTCTGGTGCCGGTGGTACTGTGACTCCCTGCTTATGCCAGGAGCAGTGGGATGCCCTTTCTGATCCCTGCTGTGGGCTGGAGGGAGGCATGTGAGTCCCATCTTTCTGATCAGCGATCAGTGCCTGTTGTGGAGTGACTGAGGTTTTCTTGACTTTGCTTTGGGAGGTGCAGAGATTTACTAGGCGTGGGAATCACTGCCTGTGTTCTGTATCTGCCACACTGCAGCTTTGTTGTTACACAAGGTTCATCACCGCCTCCCTGGGGCTGCTGCCCCAGGCCAGCTCTGTATATTGCCTTGCCTGGGGCAGCACTGTGGCCAGTAGTAATTTCTGTGCCAGGATTTTGTCCTTGTGTGCTGGGGAAAAACTCTGGGGCTGCTCTGGGAGTTTGGATCCAACAGCTGGGCTGTGGTACTGGCCACCCTTTAAATAGCACATCCCTCCTTGTGAGGAACAGAGCTGTGTGTACAGAATGAGGAGACCACCACTGAGTGTGATAATGGGAATCTGCAAAAGAAAACATGGTCTGAGTACCTAAAACACCAGAACACCCTGACTGAGGCCCCTGCTGCTTGGCTTCATGCATGTCACTCTGGAAAGGAAGCTCAGAGAGAGAGAGAAGAAACTCTCCAAGTCCTTCCCAGCCTGCATCGCTGGTCCTGCTGATGGGACCAAAATAGAAACCGTGTGGCCAGCCTCTCCCCTGACCCTGCTCAGCCACAGCCCCAGCACCATGGGTGACGGTGGTGGCTCACCCTCTGTGTTTCAGCCCTGGTTAATTCATGGCTCAAGGCTGTCAGTCTTGCTGTTCAGCTCCTCAGCCAAATGCAGCAACAGATTGTTTACATCAGTGCTGTCAGGTTTCTTGATTGCCGGGAGGCAGATTATTTACTGTGGTGGCATATAAACTTCATAACATTATGATGGTGGAAAGTTGTCAAGGGATATAAATGCCCAGAGTCAGCCCAGGAGGCTCCAAGGAGATGGTTTTGGTTTAAATTAAGATAAAACACTGTCTTCCATGGATTTTGGGAAGGAAATCACACTGTTGTAATGGGAACATTACTCTGAACATTAGGACTGGCAAACTCTTCACTTTATGACGCCTCTGTGGAGGATCTGAGCTACTCTGGCAGATGTGCCCTAAAACAGATCTCACATTTGCCCTGAGAAGGTGGTGAAAAAGGACATGGCACCACGGCATTATGCAAAGCTTGAGGTGAGATGGGATGGAGCTGCCATGAGAAGGGTGTTGGGAAAATGCTAGGAACTGTATAAAAAGTCTCAGTCCCTTCTGCTCACAGCCGCTGGTCTTCCCAGAAAACCAAATGTGAGCATTTTCTTGTGAAGGGCCAGGCATGAAGGTGGGATGGCTTTTGCTGTGCTTTGTTTGAGGCATGGGCAGGCAGTGTCCTTCCACCTGGCTTTGCCACTTGGAGAAGCCTACTGTGACAAACTGTCAAACTGTGGTGTTTCATTTCTTTGCCTTGCTACAATCCCCCCTTCAAGGCAGCTGCTGGTCCTTGGTGCTGCATCTGTTACCCTGACTTGCTTTATTTGAAGAAAGCATCTTAGAGGCTGTATCTCCTCCCTGTGGTGTCCCCAGCTCCTGAGTGGCTGTGAGTTGTGCTCTCGCTCAGCCAGGTACAAGATGGGTACAAGGTACAAGACTGTCTACACTGACATAGCTGCCTGTCCCTTGTGAAGCAGTGCTGTCCTGGGGCCTCCAGGTTGGCCACCCAGAGTGCCCAGTGACACTGACAGTTTTCTGAGCAAGTTGGCAAATATGCCTAAATATTGCCAGGGGCGCCTTGCTTTCATGTCCATGCCCAGTAACCCTGACAGGACCTGCATGCAGCATGTGCAGGGACCACAGGGACCACAGGGCTGGGAGGACGTCCTCTGCAGCTGCATGCATCTGACCACCAGCTGGTTTCTAAGCACTTGCCTTGCTTCCTCACTAGGAGAGAGGTCTGAATTCATCATGATCAGGCCCAGGACTCACTGAGAGATAAGTTGAGATGTGTCACGCTCTGAGTGCCCTGCTAGGATCAGAAACTGGCTTCTGCAGCTTGGAGGGGCAACCTTATGGTTGCAGCAGTAATCCCTTCCTCTGCAGGGTGACAGTGCAGCTGTGGATATCCTTGTCCTTGCCCTGGGAATACCATGCTCCTGCAGCTCAGAAGCCTGGAAGTGGCTCATATAGGTGGTGGCACTTGTTGCAGTAGGTCAAATGTATGAATCCCAAAATAGATGAGCGTAGCCCATAGCTCACCCCTCATGGTTCTTTGAAAGGCTCGTGGTTTGGATGGAGCCTCCCTGCCTCTGTGCTGGGGGGAGCCCCATCTCCTTGCTCATACTGGACCCAGCATGGGGGAGCTCCTGACTCTGTTTTATTTGTGTGATGGTAGGAGAGATGACAGCTGGAATGGAAATTCTGAGTAGAAACAAAGTGCACAGTATGGGAACTTGCTGATCACTGCACACCTCACTGCAACCAAAGCCTGAGGGCTGCACCACATCTTGACCAGCATTTTCCCTTCCCCATCTGGCACGGGGGCACCTTCCTCAGCAGACCTCATCTGTGCAGGTTGCTCTTGTAAGGTCAGAGAAGCCTGGCTAGGGAGCCCCAGGGAGAGGAGAAGTCCGTGATGATGCGTGGGAAGCAGGACGGGAGAGCGGGGACAGGATCTCAGCAGGGTTGGTGTGAGGACAGTAGAGTACACGAGAAGATTGAATTGTGGGTTGTGCAAGCTTGTGATGGAAACAGAGGCTGAAGGTGACCAGTGGTGTGCCAGCAGGGTGGGAATGAGCAGCAGCTCTCCAGATGGGCTCCTGGGTCCCTCAGTCCCTCCAGTGCCCTGGCAGGGGGGCGGCAAGGAGGCAGAAGCCCAGGAGATCTTGCTGTCACACAGGAGGGCTATTAATAACACACTTTCCTTGTGTCTGATCTGTATGAGTCAAGTGTCTTTGCCAGGAGAAGACAGCTTGTAAACTGAAATGAGCTCCTGCTCACACTCTGCCAGCTCTAGTGCCACAGCAGCTCCCCAGCACCCACAGCTAGCCAGGATACAGGAATCCAGCCAGCTGCCATCAGGACAGGTGCTCGTCATGGAACAGGGCGAAGCTCTCGGACTTGTTTCCCTTGTAGTCCCGTGGTTGGAAAAAATGCTTTCCAGTTGACTAATTGGAGGTTTGCTGAAAGGTCAGGAGGAGCTGATGGTGTTATTATGTCCAGACTTCTCTGTGGCTCAAGGCTTGTGCATTTAGTGGCAGCAAGTCGTGCAGTAGGGTCCTCTTGCCTCCTTTGGTGCCAGGAGAGGAGTGCCAGATTTGTCACTGTATGGAGGTAACCTGAGATCTCTCAGGTTGCTTCTGGGCACTGGCAGGAATAGACCAGGCTGCTGGAGGGACAAAGGAAGTAATAATGTGGAGGAAGGGCCAAGAGGGTGTATGGCACAGGATCTCTCTGCCTGTCACAGAGAACCTGTTAAGTGTGGTACATGGGAGTTTGCTCAAGGCTAGTGAAGCAAAGCAGAATGGTGGAGCTGAATATTCAGATTCTCTTCCTCATGTGGTCAAAGATTATGCCATGGGGGACGCTGCATGTTTAGCCCTAAGAGTCAGCCTGTCTGGTTTTGGAACCACCATCACCAAATGCAGGATAGCTGCTGGATATCTGGAGAGATGTCTCCATAACAGCTGATTCACAAGCTTTATGTCCACTGCAGTTACAAGATGCAAGTTTTTCCTCTTCGATCCCTGCTATGCTTTCCAAAGGTGTTTAGATCTTGATGGGACATGTTCCTGCTGCAGCAGCATCTCTACACTGAGGCCAGGCAGGGTGTGTAGGATGCTTTGAGGAGTCTGGTAGTAAAAAACACCCGACCTTTCAAGAGCTGTGATTGCAGATCATGAGCAGATCAGAGCTGCTGTCTCCTTCGTTATTCACAGAAGGAGATTGAAATGATAGTGTGTATCTGCTCATAAGTAGAGTTGATATCCCAGTACATGCAGCTGTACTTCCTTACTTTGCACCCTGCAAATGCCAGGCTGCCTCCATCAGCCTCGTTACCTAACTGAGCCGAGTAATGTGCTCTACAGAGCAGCCACAGGTCCTGGCTCCTCTCCATCTTTTCTCAGTGACAAACAACAGAGATGCCAGTAATGTGCTGGTGTTAGGCCCAGGGCTTCCAAGGCTTAGCTCTTTTCTGGCTCCTCTCTGCCTAGTGCATGGTTCCCCAGCTGCTCTGCACACAGCTCTGCTAATGCATATCAACCATGGGCAGCCCTGGCAGTTCGTCCATCTGCTCCACCAGCAGCAGCTCTCACACCTGCAATACACCATTTGGAGCTCAGGCTGGAAGTGAGATGCAAGAGGTGGGGATGTGTACACCCAGCAATCTTGTAATAACCTTCACCACTGGTGGTCAGAGCTTGAAGATAAAAAGGTCTGCAGTCAGCTAGTGCTCAAACATAAATGTCAAACCAAGGTTGTTCTAGCAGATTTCCTCACGAGACTGGTGCAAAAAGGAAGGAAGCTGTGTTAAGAGATCTTCCTGCCCACAGCAGCAACACAGTAAGTGGTAGAGCAGCTTTGTGCTGGTGGAATATCCGGGGCAGAAAGGAACAGCCATTCAGCTCATTTGAGGTGCCTTTGGTCAGTATGTCTCCCCTAGGAGCTAAAGCTGGCCAAAAAGGGTCTGTTGCAGTGTGCCAGATCCTGTGTTCTCGCCTGTGTTTTTTAATATGTCTTATTTGTTCAGACAGTTTTTAATACCTGTTGGTGATGATGCTCATTGGCAGCCATTTGAACATGATCCAGTGTGTGCCAAGTGGCCATGAAGGCCAACAGCATCCTGGCCTGTGTCCGTAATAATGTGGCCAGCAGGACTGGAAAGTGACTGTTTCCCTGTACTTGGCACTGGTGAGGCCACACCTCGAGTGCGGTGTCCAGGTTTGGGCCGTCCTCCTTTCACTGAGGTGCTGGAGCACATCCAGAGGACAGTCCAGCTGGTGAAGGTCTACAGAACAAGTCTTAGAAGGAATGGCTGAGAAAGCTGGAGGCTCATGGGAGACCTTATTGAGCTCTACAACTACCTGAGAGGAGGTTGTAGCAAGGTGTGGGGTCACTCTGTTCTCCCAGGTAACAAGTGATAGAACAAGAGGAGATGGCCTCCAATTGTACAGGGAAAGTTTAGATTCTCTAATTCTATGCAGTTTTCTGTGCTTCATCCTGCAGATAATAGGGAGAGGGGACATGAATGGAGAACTGCAGTGTTGGGAACAGGCTGGAAGCACGGTCATCAGCAAAATGCTGATGCCCTCTGCAAAGCTGCATTGGCTTTGGTGGATTGAACCTTCTGGTGACCAAGTACCTGCCTGCATTGCTTGGTAGGACTTGAGAAATACTTCTGAGGAGGTGATGCTTTGGCTTTGCTTTCAGTTCAGCCAGGCTTTAGCTGCCCTGATGCTGCTCTCTGGAGGCCCTTCCCTTCCCTTCCCT
>VXAX01001307.1:360868-435399 GCA_013399835.1 Leptocoma aspasia | reverse complement strand
GCCCCCCTGAGGAGTCAGGGTGTTGATAACAGTCCAGTTAATGGTAGCTGCAGTCTTCCTGGAGGAGCAGATGAAGTCTTGTTGAAGAGGTGATCCTGTGGAAAAGGTGTGGGTTCCCTCTGGTGAAATGTCCAGCGCTGGCAGAGATGGGCCTGGTCTTCCTCTGCAAATCCAGTGGAGAACAGGTGGTTCCTCTTGGAGAAGAGGCTGTCTGATGTCTCAGAAAATGCTGATTTTATGCGGGTAGGGGTGCTTGGCTCCTCCCTCTGGGTGGAGCATCTCATAATGGAATGATGTAATCTTATCAGTCATGCAGTGAGTCATTCAATGGCCCATTAACAGGAGATACCTCCCTGGAGGGAGACATTGTTTTTGGAAGAGATAAGGAAAACTGCCTAACTGATAAAAGATATCTGTCCCACCTTTAACAGATGGCAAATGGAATATGTGCCTATTTTGAGAGCCAGGACAATTGTAAATATTTTGCAGTCATGCTTCTGCACACTATAATGCTTTTACTTCAGTCGAGCTCTATATCAAGAGTCTTGGATTCCTTCTCTACCAGCAAAATAAATGGTAAGAAGTAGGACTCAAAGGAGCTTCATTACATAATGTAGCAGATTTATTCCTTATGCAGTGTCAGCCATAATCACACATTCCTGGCAGGTGTTTGCACATGTTCTGTACCAAAGGATGCATGTGATCGCCTCAGGCTGTCTGGTCTGGTACTGCACTGAAAACTGCACTGTCAGAAACCTTTACTACTGCAGTATCAGAAATTTTATTGGTGTTTAAAACCAAACAACCTCAAATTTCTTGTTGCACCTTGTTTTTTTGCATTTTTTTTTCACCCCTAAGTGCTGGAAAAATGTGTGATCTTCTCCTCAATGTCTTTGGTCAGTTTTTCTTTTATACAATCAAAACCACAGTAAGGAGGTACGATAGCCACAAAACTGCAAAATGGAAGCGTCACTTCAACCTCTGTATGAAATGATTGAAGTCATAGAGTGTCCATTCCTTGTTGTGGATCCCCAGGACTGGTACCTGTTCTTTTCCTTACCCTTCTCCCTCAGCCATTTGTGCTGAGCTTTCTCTGTGTCTCCTCTATCCCTTCTCCACCCTCCCCGCTGCCTGACCTCTGCTTCCCACAATCAGCAGATTTCCTTCCTCCTTGCTTGTTGTTTCTCTGGGGTCACTGATTAAATAAATCACACAAAAGCAGCCTGGTATTGATTTTTAGAGCATGCTGTTAGTGTTTTCCCTCTGCTCTGAAGTGATTTATTTTATAAGCCCTTGTCTTTAATAACTGAGCTGGTCCATTATCCACAGCAGCAGCTCAGCAGGGCTGATATTATAATCATTCTCCTTATACACACCATTGTATCAGATTACTCCAAGATGAAGTGAAACATGTCTGTGACTTCCCTACTCTGAGTGCTTTTGTCCTTGTTGTGGGACCCAGAGACAAGTCCCCCCTCAAACAAATCCTTGAAGTCACTGCTCTGGGCTTTTGTCTTGGTTTTGCAAGACAGGTGTCTGTTAGGGAAGGCAGAAAAAGCCTCCCTTGGAATGGAGAATGTAAACCCTGTCCCAGTTTGAAAGGGGAATGTGTCACGGAAGTGAGATATGGACAGGCCTCTGTGAAAAACACATGTTAGGCAGGGAAAAAACCCGGGAACTTCCTCTTTTCCCTCTGGCAGCAGCAAGGTAACATCTGCCGGCCCGGCCCTGCCGCCGCCTCTGGCCAGGCCGGGCTGGGTGGCCTTTGCTGCAGGCCAGGCTGGGCCCCTTCCCGGGGAGTCACCGGCCCCATTGGCTGCCGCGCGGAGAGGGAGTGCTGTGGGGGGCTGGGTCCTTTTCCCAGACTGCCTGTAAACAAACACGTCCCCTTTCCGTCAGCAGGGGGGAAGAGTGGCAGCTGCGGGCCCAGAGAGAAACAGCTGTGCGAACATCAGGCTGTTTGCCACCCACCCCCCTTCCCCCCCCACTCCCCGAGCAGCCCAGGGACAGCGTGGGGGAATTTTACACCATGCACCTGCCAGAAAACCATGCAGCTGAGAGAGAGAAAGTGGCTTCCCTGCCCCCGCAATTCCTGCGCAGGGGTCATGTGAGATCTACCAGGCCTGGGCAAAAATGTTAACCTCTTCAGTGCTGCAATTCCTTCCAGGGAGAGAAAAACAGACAGATGGAAGCCATGTAAATGGCAAAGATGGGACATTGGGGTCAGTGAGAGAAGTTAAGCTCTGATGGGAGGAAGGAGAAGAATGCTGAAAACCTTTTGTGAGTTATGGAAAAGAAAAGACTTTTGTTTTATGTAACACATGAAACTGTGAGGAGATGAAAAGTTCAATTTGAGCAAGGAGAAAGGCTCCATGTAGGAGCCAGAAGATGATGAAGTAGCTGAGATCCCATGAGAAGTTGGAACAGAGAAGGAGAAGAGGGGATGAGCCTCTTGCAGCCCCAGGAGAGAAGATGACCTCTGTTTCTCTGTTCCCCCCGGGATGACCCTTTGAGAAGACCATGAGAACCTTTGCTCAGTTGAACAGTTTCATTTTTAAACGAGAAACCCCAAAGTGGACATGGCCCATAACATAGCTCTGGGAAGGCTGTGGAAAAGGGAAGGGCTTTATGAAGCAGGTTTCCCCAGGCGGGTGCTCGTGAAAACCATTGAGAGTCACAAGAGAACTGGTTTTTTTCCCTCCTTGTGGAGAAGTTTTCCATAGCATGAACAAGAGAGACTCGCTCCGAGAGAGTTGAAGAAAGACTATTGTATGGGTGGTGAACTGACTGAAATGTTTAGTTTTGTTCCTTTGCATTGACAGTGGGAAATAAATGGTTTGGTGGGGGGAGGGGATGTGTTCTGAAGGGTTTGTTTTGGTTTTTTCCCTTCTTTTCTTTTTTAGTTATTCTTAATAAAGTTTCTTTATGCTTTCTTGAAGTTTTGAGCCTGCGTTGCCTTTCTCCTAATACTATCTCACAGCAGAAAGTGAGTAGACTGGCAATCTGCCAGCACTGAACCCACCACATTCAATGGTGCATTGATTGGAAAACATTCAAAATTAGGAAATTCTAGAATTGGCGAACCAAAACCACTACAAAACCACAGTTTGAAACATTTACAATAAAGCTCCTTTTTTCTTACCTTGCACTGTGAATGAAAGTCTGCCAAGAGTGTTAAGAAAGTTCTGTTCATCAGAATCTGTTGACACAGTATTTCTAAAAAAGTGTAGTCACAGATAAGAGTCATGGGAGTTTTGGGTTGGTGCCGATTATATTTCATACAAATAAATAATCTGTGATGGCATTTTAGAATTGATAATATTTCTTTCTCAATAAAAATACTTTTTAACCTTTTTTTTTTAGGGGCTTTAGAACATAAACTTGTTTTCTCTATACATATAGGTGTGCACTGGGGGAAAATGGGAAAAGCACAGCTCACTATGAAAGAATGCTGGGGTAATATCTTTTCAATGCTTGCTGGCTTTAAAATTCCTCTAATAAATTATGAAGTAATTTAATCATAGTCCATAATTGCATGCTCCTGAAAGAATAAGACTTTAGATCCAGGCTGTCTCATGCTCAGAATGCAATGATGTGTATCACATACACCAATTGCACACAAGCAAAGTAATGGCCCTGAAGTATTACTGCCAGGCAGTAATAAATAGAGAGTACATGCTTACGACCAAGTGCACATTTTATTAGAGACTGAGAAATGCAATTTGACTCCAGCACACAGAAAAATTAAACGGTGATTTTTCAAATTTTTTTGGGGCAGGTTGAAATAACTTGTTTTGAAGTTTTGTTGTCGTCACTAAAATTAGCTAATTTGGGATTAACTTCTTAATTCCATTTGATAAGAGCAGCAAAAATGAATTTTCTAAGCCTTGCTGCTTCAAGATAACTCAGTTGGGCTTGGACAGTCCTGGGGAGGGGTGGTTATTTGTGGGATCTCAGCAGCCCAGAGCCCAGGTCTGGTCTGGGTGAAGGGTGTAGAGTGTGCTTAATAATCCAGTCTTTAACCAAAATAAAGCAATGACCAAAGCACTGTTTGTTCGCTTGAATTACCAGGACTGGGGATGAACAATTTTCTTTTAATGTGCACCAGATGTTGTTGCTCTTTTGAGTCCCTGACAGCCATTCTGCTGTGAAATACTTGATCAGGACTGGATATCTTTCTCTAGCCATTTGCTCTCCCCAGTGTCAAGATTTTTACTGTGGCTTTATGTCATTCCTAAGGAGAGTTTTGGGTTTAGTCACATATGTTTGGAGGAAAAAAAAGTTTCTAAAGTTTACGTTGCCTTAAAAGAATGCGCTAAATTGCTTGAAGCCCAAATTTGGTTATTTGGTATGACTTTTTCATATAGGCAAAAATAGACACACAGATATAAAATAATTCCTATATATGGAGCCCAAATTGCCTTTTATGCCCAGACCCCATTTTAGAGCACACATTCAACCTGGGAGACAATAAATCATTGTATTACATTAATAAAATCCCCTTGGCAGTTCACTGGGACTTTATGCATGTAAAAATATTTGATCATCTGTGTTCATTTTCATTTTAAAAATGGAGTTCTTGTGGATATGAGAAAATTTCTAAAATAGCTTGCTGCCCTCTCAAGCTCCTCTCAAGCAGACTACTATGTTGCCTGATTAATGTTGAACTTTCATAGTTCTTTAAGGCCAAGAGACATCTTGTAGAATGGGAGTTACTTTTCAACCATCTGAGCTGGAAGAAATTAAAAGAACTTGGTTTTTTTGTGAGACATTCAGATTGGCCATCTTTTCATCTCAGAAAGCAAGGCATAATTCCATCTTCCCAAAAGTTTTCAAATTGATTCATTAGAAGGATAGGCTTTAATTAATTTAAAATGTATTTCATATTTGCTTGGCTATTAAATCTGAGATATTCTGTAGACTGTGGGAAAATGCCCGCTTAAGACTAAAATTAGCTGGTATCACTCTTTGTTCCATCTGTGTTCTATTTGACTGCCAGAATGGGGAAAGAAAATAGAAGAAGAAGATTAGGAGAGGAAGCACTTATAAGAAGCAGTAATTATTGACCTTGGTGGTGTGTCAACAGCGTGTTCAGCTGCTCCTGAGAAGAACCAAATGTTCAGGACGACTTCAACCCCCTCTTGTGCTGTTCACACCTCAGCAGGGAAATCACAGGGTGAGCACTGGTCGAGGGATCCCAGCACTTCTTCGGATGTTATCCAGTTGTGCTGCTGCTCAAAACTCCTTCTGGGCCTCTTCTGCAGACAGTGCTGCACTAAAGGCATCTTCAGTGCAAATGGCCTGGCATGGCTCATCCTTCACACTTCTGGAGGGCAACTGTGTGACCTTGGATGTGCTGGCAGGGATAGAAAAGCATATTCTGTCCAGCACTGGCTCCATGGTTGAAGGCCAGGCTACTTTGGCTCTCCCAGAGCAGCCCTGTGACCACACACACTGCCCAGGAACCCTTCAGCACACAGAGCTCCACAAAAGCAGGAAGTATATAAAATCCCTCGTATTTCTTCACATTGTAACTCATTAGTTTACCCATCTTAATGACATTAAACTAATGTAAGTTTGTAAGTTTAAGGTTTTTTTAAACTAATGCTAGTTTATAAGTTGAAGTGTAGAACTATATAAGTTTGTAATATTATAATTAATGTAAGTGTAAAAGGCATCTGAAGGGAGGTGTCAGAGGATAGACCAGGCCCTGTTCTGTGGTCCCCTGAAATGGCACCAGAGCCACGGGCAGGGGCTGAGCCCAGGAGCTGCCCCTGCACAGGAGGCAGAACTTCTGCCCTGGGCAGTGCCCAGCCCTGAGCAGATGGTGCAGAGAGGCTGTGGAGTCTCCTCCCTGGGGATATTCCAGAGCCACATGGACACACTGCTGTGCCCTGTGCTCTGGGATGGCCCTGCTGGAGCAGGGAGGTGGCACCAGAGGAGCCCCTGTGGGCCCCTCCAGCCTGACCCAACCTGGGATTCTGTAGAATCAACCTTCACTTTTCTCTTACACTTTAAAGGAAGTATAATAAAGTATGACCAGTCTCCTTTAATACTGTTCCCTATTTCAGATGGAATTTGCTTCACAATATATCAACTAACATGGTTATATTTTGGTATCCCTGAAGTTGGAGTGGTGCTAGCTTTATTTTCAGGTTTGACATTTTTCTTCTGCTTTGCTAATTACTACACATTTCTCATGAATCCTTAATTAATCCTTAGCTTTCCCTGTTACTGATCAGCTTTGATTAAATATGGTCCAAGTCCAGCATAGTCCAGGATCTTGAGAACTGCCTGCTGTGATATGACTGTGGAGGTCTTAGGCATGACCTATGCAAAATCTGCATCTCTTCTGGGACATTCCACATAAATTTGGTTGCCTTCAGAACAGCTTCAGATGAAGTGGTTTACAGATAGTTTTAATCCTATTTCCCATCCCGTTTCATCTGTTTCATTTTTTTAGCAGTAGAAAGAAGTGGGGATAAAGCTCTCCGTGCTTTGCTTCTTGCTGTTGACCACTGTCATCCATTACAATAATGGAATATTCTGGGTTGGAAGGGACCCCCAAGGCTCATGGATCCAGGCCCTGTCCCTGCCCAGCCCCCAACAATCCCTGCTGTCCATCCCTGGCAGCGCTGCCCAAACGCTCCTGGAGCTCCGGCAGCCTCGGGGCCGTGCCCATGCCCTGGGGAGCCTGGGCAGTGCCAGCACCCTCTGGGGGAAGCAGAACCTTTCCCTGAGCTCCAGCCTGAGCCAAAAAGGTTTCCGTGGAAACTGGCCCTGGGGAGGAACTGGAGGGCTACTGGTAGCTGTGGCTGGAACCTCAGTCCCAAGGGAGATTTGTCAGGAAAAGGTTTTTCCTCATACCCAAAAGATCATGGTGGTGGATTGCCACAAGGAATCTAAATGTGTTTTTATGAGGAGATGGTGAGTTTAGGGTGGGTTTTATCTGTGAAGCTTAAGAGGTTCACTGGCTCAGGAAAGGAACAAGGCAATCTGAAGCTTTCTAAAGTTAAACCTCTCTTGTGCTTTGCTAATTCCTACACATTCCTCATCCCACCATTTAGCACAGAAAGTGGCTTCCTTCCAACATTGACTTTCCAGGTCCTGACAAACATATTCATATTTAGAGTGTTCATTCTCTACATTTTACATTAATACACCTCATATTCTTTTTTCCTTTGGGAACAGAGCAGAAGAGAATCCTGCCTTGCCTTTCTTGCCTTGGGACCACAAAAGTGCTGTGAAAGCTGATCAGAGGATTGCATGGTTGTTTCCAATTCACATCAACCAGCACACTTGAAGAAAACAGGTTAGAGATAAATATAGCATTCTCAGGGAAATTAATATGTTCAGCCTCTCTAGAAAATGTATTACTTTGTTTGCTTTCATTTTAGATGAATATAAAAGGACTTTAAGACATTATTCATATGCATTTTTAGTGTGTGTGAAATTTATGTTTCTCCATTACATGGCATTCTGCTTCATTTTTTAACCTTGAGAGTCTCTGCTATAAAGGTGGAGTTAATTTCCAACACTGGTAATTTCCCTGGGTTTGATTATCTATTGCATTATATCATAAAAATTTCTATGATCTCAGCTGCCTATTAAATATGGACCTGGGCGAGTGAGGAAAAGCTCTCAGGTGATATCATTATCAAGGTAGATTCCAGCTGTACTGATATAAAATAGAACATATTCATTGTGGGAAATGTCAAACAAATAGCTGTGGGCTGGAAAACATTTTCTTACTATTTCTTTATATTTATAGAGAAATATGACCAAATATTTGAAAAGCCATAGTTCTTTATGGCTTTTTTCCTGAGGTGACATGTTATAACACCAGGTCTACATGGTGCTTCCTGCAGCAAATTACAGCCTGATATCTTAAATTATGGACCAAATTACATGTCAAGTGAAATTCAAACAATACCATGTCTTTTTCTTTTAAAAATCCACTACCTGGGGCTGGAGAACTTTACAGATTTAACCTCCTGGAAGATTTTAAAGACATTTAAAAATCACTAAACCAGTACATTACCACACCCCAAGCATTAAGAGTTGTTTACATCAGAATTTTAAACATGCACCAGAATTTTTTTTGAGGTGCAGGTGAAATTAAGGTACTCAGTTGTTTGTCTTTTTGCTTCCCTGTATGATTTCACTGCATCTGTAATTCTCCACCAGGATGAAGCATTGCAATCAGATTTAGATGACAGAGAAGGAAATATATATACAAGGGAAAAACTCAGACAGGATGAAGGAGATCAGATGAGGAAAGCAATGTCTTTTCCATCATTCTGGTATTTCAGGATATTTTGTTTCCCAATCCAACTCTTGAATGTTCCTCATAAGTATTGTAACTTCTGCCTTTGCCCCAGAGTACTATTTTGCAGTCTAACTATACTTTCAAAAAGATGTATTTCCCCCCGTGAGCTTTTTCCTTGTGAAACATTTCCTGGTACAGTAAAAACTCTTTTGAAAGCTGTCTTCAGAGAAGCTGATCAGAACACCTCTTTTCCTGTCCATTCTTGTCAAAATAATACTCAACTACGAATCTCCAAGCAATTACAGTAACAATTTAAGTAAGAAAGAACTTTTATAAAATGCTGACAGATATGAAAAATGACTTTAAAAAGTAAATTTGAAGTGTCTTATTTCAAAAAACTTTCATTCCTAAATACATGTTTTGTTTAAATTTAAAGTTCTTTTATATTCACAACATAAGTATAAAATTCTCTCATAGCAGCTCAAAAAAAAAAAAGGAATTTTGATATAGAAAACCAGATTTAGGGAGTAAAAATGGCACTTCTTTGTGAAACAATTAAAAACCCTAATCTTTTAAGGTTATGATGGTATTGCTATTTTGATATAGAATTTATAATGGAAAGATTTGCCTCACTGCTTGTATTTACAGAAGATTGGTGCATATGTTGAGGTGGAGGAATGCTTTTAAGAAAAAAAATCTTCCTACAAAATTTGTATTGACCATTTTTTTGCTACAATAGTCTTTAAAAATGATGTTATTGATTATGTAGTGCTTTTAATTTCATTCAACATTTTCACTTGATGTATAGGATAATTTAGCCATCAAGGCTTTTGAGTGTGACCTTAATCCAGTTCTTGACTGAATTACGGTTTGTCATTGGAAAAGTCTGATAAACAGAATCCAGATTTTATAATCACAAACCCTACTGAATCACTGATAAGTAGAAGTAATTCAAAAGGTGTCTGCACTATAAATTGCTTCCCAAATATAAATTTGGATGTAAAAAATATAAATATGAGGAAATACACTGCATTTTCATTTAGAGAATCAGTCCCTAGCTGTCAGAACAATCTGGTTTTAAGAGAACTGAGTTTGTTCAGCTCTTGGGGAAGTCAGCGAGAGCCTATGCAAATGGCAGTGCCCACATTTGATGATGAAAACACAGGCTCCAGGAACCTTCTGTGTGTTCAGTTTTGAATGTCAGCCTTAATCAGCATTGCTGCTGGCACAGCCCAGGACTCGCTCAGAGATCCTGGGGAATAGGAAGGGAAAAGGATGGTGGAATGCTCTTAGGTTGTGCCCACCCCATCTGTGTGTGTGGCTTTGGCCTCTCCTCGTGTTAGGCTGTGGGTGCTCCAGCAAATCTCCAGTTCAGCATCCCCCTGGGCAGGGACAGACCCCACTTCACTCCGGACTGGGGCCGTGATGGCAGTGCCTGGCAGGGTAGGAGGAGGAATCTGTGGCTCTGCGGGAATCTCTTTGCTGCCAAATTAGTTTTCTTGGCTCGAGTTAACAGTTCCATAATAAAAAGTTGATCTGCAGGAAAAGGAAACCCTTTTTAGGGGTTTATTAAAATAGAAAACAGACAAAAATAAAAAAACAGGAAAAAAAAAGGATGGCAAAGAGGGGAAAATAAATCTTGAACATGTGTGTGCGTTTGTGTGTGTGTATTTATTGAAACAACTTTCTTTGTGTCTCATTCCGGAGACACAAAGATTTGTACAACATTTGTACAAAATGTTGTACAAATTTTTTCTATAGACATCATTTGTGAAAAAATATGTTCCAAATTAGATGGATTCTGGTAAGGTGGTACAGGATCTGCTTGTTTCCAGAACAAAAGCATCTCTCTGTTTATGCCATAGGTCCCTCAGTGCTTTGGCCCAGTAAGACTCCTGTGAGGTCATGGGCTCTCTGTGCTAATGATGGAAAAACTCTGAGTGGAAAGAAAAAAACCCCAATCCATGCAGGTCCCTAAAGATTTAAAAAAAAAAAAAAAAAGATCCTGGAGCCAGGCACGCAGAGTCAGAAGGGCACAAAATAATTTTCTAGCAGTCTCTTGCAGGGAAGGTCAGCTGGAAGGGAGCTCCAGCCTCCTGCTCCCCAGGCTAGTGGGGCGGCTCCTGGACCTCACTGCCCCTGGAAGAGTTTGCCTCTGAACAGCTCTGCACACAAATATTAAAAGTCAGACTGTATGAGGGGGCACAAAGCAGGTTTGATTGTTGTGGTTTGTTTATTTTTTTAGTATCAGATGATAGAAACTAAAAATGTCAGGGAAAAGAATTTCAGTGAACAAAAATAGTAAGAGATTAAGAAGAGAAGCAGTTAGACAAGCAAGATAGAGTGGAAGGAAATGAACACAGGTCTGGAAAATATCTGTCTGGTCAGCCCAGTTTCCAGTGCTTATGGGGACTTGAGATTAAAATGTCTAAAACAGAAACAGAATTTTCAGTTTATGATACAGAAATCCAGAGTCTGGAGCAATCCGACTGGAACATCTCCTTTGTAAGTTAAATTCACGGCATAGCTCCAGAGCATTCCAGGAGAGCCTGTAGATTTCTCTTAACAAATTTTTAATAGATGTTTTGACAGTGCATGAGGGATTGGAGGAATAAGGTTGCATCCTTTTTTAAAATTCCTGTTTTGAGAGTTTCTTAGCAAGCCAGGAATAGAGTCTGAGAAGATTTAACTCTTCTGGAGCACAGATGTTAAGGGTGATAAATAAAGGATGATATCACCAAGCAGCAGGACACACAGAGTGTATGTCGATAAAATTTACCATGACATTCACCCAAATGGAGTTTGTGGGCATTAGAGAGACTTCTGGAATCATGGACAGTACCAAACGTAAGGATTCACACTTGCTGAAGGTGCATGTGAATGGTGGTGTTCGTCTCTGGTGTTCAACTGATCAGTGAGAAGGTTGAAAGCGTTCATCAACACCTGACCAAAAATGTTTAGATGTCTAATATTATACGTAATTCTGAGCCTGAAACACAAGAAAAAAGTTAAATGTAACAGCCTATACAACTGTATATCATAATTTGAAAGAGAAGGTAAAGATCTTCATATACCTGAAAGGATTTCTTA
Source organism: Leptocoma aspasia (assembly GCA_013399835.1). NCBI lineage: Eukaryota > Metazoa > Chordata > Aves > Passeriformes > Nectariniidae > Leptocoma > Leptocoma aspasia. Next base: position 424,040 of record VXAX01001307.1, on the reverse strand, counting down.
ACAGCTTTATGCTTATACTTGAGACTATCTCTGAAAAATCTGAATTTTTAAGGGCTGAAAAGTTTGCCTGATTAGGTCTTTTGAGACATCTCAAAATTAGACACAAAAAAATTAAAAAACAGTCATACATTTTATGTGTCCCTATAACCCATCTTGGGCAAATACTGATAATTTAATTTTAATGATTCCTATATTCAGTGATGCAGCCACTGCTTGCCTGGTATTGTCATGAGACAAAGATGTTTATTTTTCTGTTGACATTATTAGAATTTATTTGAACTCCTGTCTCTAAAGATACGATTAAGAGATGTACACTGGGAGTCATCAATGAGATTGTTCATAAAAATAAAGGCAAGTGATGATTAACCAAGTATTTTAAAAATCCAGATGAGTGATTATCTTTAACTTAGGGTAAAGGTGAGTAGGGCCTGTGTTTTCACAACTACTGTGCCCTGCACTGAGAGGATTTCATTTATTATGCTTGAAAGCCTCTGTGTTTTCTAATGAATTAAACAATAAATGGATTTGTATGTTTTTCCTGTGTCTGAATTCAGTAGGGTCACATGTAGGATAAAATTAATGCTGATACCTATTTATCTCCATAATGCCTTTAAAGTACATGTGAAAAATAAAACTCCTCTCTATGTACTGACAGCACACTTGGAATAATACATTCACCTTTTAACTTGGAGCCAGATCTGATGGTTTGAATGATTAAATGTTAAATCTGGTATTTACACGTGGACTGTGCAAAAGTCAAAGGGAACAATTTGTCAGCTCATTCATATTTTGCTTCTGAAGCCAGTTAACGAATCAGTCTAACAGAGAAAGAAGTAAGATAAATGGAGGCCATTCTGTTATGTAGAAAAGTGTACATAAAGATAAATTTTTCACATTTTGCTTCATTTCATCTGCAGTTATCAGGGTCATAATTGCTTCTGAGCACTCAAGGTGCTCTTCAAGTTTCTTCTATGATCTGAAGGGTTTAAGCTCTTTTGGCAGACCACTGGCCTGCAGCCCTGGAATTTTTTGCAGTCTTTTTTCTGTATGCTACTTTAGAAAAAATGTCTCTTTTAAGAAAGTGTTTTTATTACAGGGAACTTGCCAGATAAACTCACGGTGTAAGACAGCAGTTTCTGCTAGAAACAAGTTTGCATATAGGAAATCCTGAGCAAATTGCACCTTGCTACAATTGTTAGTAGAGTTCTCATTGGTTTATATTAAAAATATGCCATACTCTAAGCTCACATATCTTGCAATAATTTCTTTTCCTGCCATGGCTTCTCCTGATTTAAGGAGTAATGCGGTCATCCCCTTTGCCTCATCAAAAACCTGCAAGAGGCCCATCACCATTTTCAGTTCAGGAGAGTCATCAGGCGTTTCTCACTGCAGCTCATGACCAAAATTATGATATGAAAAGCCCTAAAAGCTGTAGGTTAATGTGTTAAAAATCTAATTACTTTGAAAAGGGAGTAAATAATTCTGTGTGAGATACGCTCTTGACTGTTTTTACATTGCTGCATCATTTGCTGCATTGTTGCTGTATCATTGCAGCATTGCCCAGGTGGGCAAGAAGGGCAATGGCACCTGGCCTATGTCAAAAATGCTGTCATCAGCAGGACNGGACTCCGTGGCCTTGGAGGGCTTTTCTGGCCTAAATCATTCTGGGATTCTGTGATCATGTTGTATTTCTTTATTGAAAACTCTTTAAAGCCTAAAGAAAAATGCCAGCATTTCTAAAAGAGTCTCTCCCTCTGTTAACACTGAATGATTTTCTGACTAAATTAATTATAATGGCACAGTTAGCCACATACATAGAATCTTCATTAGGGTTTGTAGTCTGATTCTGTGCACTGTGATTTTTATGATGGATAAGTGTCCAAACAGATAAGTACACCCAGGGTAGCTCCATTAAAATTGCTGTAAAAGGTACCCAAGTTTTCTCAGCTAGATTTTTGCAGTGGTAGACTGAGAGTTTCTTAAATAGGCACACTCCTTTTGGCACTCTGTGCACTTTAAAAAGAATTTAATTATAAAAACCCCTCAGCTTTGTGCCGAAGGAATACAGGAGTGGGACTGGTTTTCTTTTATGGTTTGTCAGAAATTTCATGAAGTTTTATGACATTACATTTCCAAGCACTCCAGCTGCTGCAGGAAATATATAGCTAAACAATAAGCTCAGAGAGGTAAATGCATGTATGATGTTCTTAAAATACTAATGCAAACTGGGCTTAGCTCAGAATTTCCAAACCCACATAATTTTTTGAGTTTTAAGGCTCTGTAGGCCTTTTTAAAAACTGTAGAAATTTAAATAAATATATTCTGCTGGCAGTAGATTTCATATTGTCAGACAAAAATAGATGGGTCATTGAATACTTTTATAGTCACAGAGTGAATTTAATTAATTATAAACATGAGATTTTTTTCTTAACTAGCAAATTTAATTCAATTACTAGGAGTTTAATTTATTCTTTTCAACTGTAAATTTGAATAACTTTCAATCGTGGGGTTTTTTTCTCCTCAAGAGATCCAACTTGGATTCTGCCATCTTGTCCTTTCTACTCCTGTAATTGCAATATTCAGTCAAGTTAGAAAAGTATTCTTCTGGAAAATTTGACAGGATAAGAAATAAAGGTTTCCTAGAAAATATTTTGTGATTTGAATTTCTTGCTCCTGGACACTCCCATGCTCCCCTCAGTTTATCTCCACTAATGTCTAATGGAAGCTCATCATTGACAGAATGTTCCTGGATTCCTTTCCTTCCAACTTTTGTTGTGGCAAAATTTTGCCACAACACTTTTTTGCTTGTTCATGCTAAAAGGGAAAAAAGTAGCTTTTCCTCTCCATAGCTGATTTTGTTGCTTCTTCCCCCTGCCTTGATGGCAAACAGGAATCAATGCTTTTCTAACATTAATTCTGAAATTAATACACACTTCTGCTGAAGATTTGAGAAGATTAAAAATAACTCATATGCAACAGATATCAGAAGAATCTTCATAATTGATTTGACCCTATGAATTATATCAAACTGATCTGTCTTGTGCATATTAATATTCAGAGACAATATATGGCATGCTTTGAAAACAGTTTGCTTTTTGGACTGGCATCTTAGTCTGCCAAAAATCATCTCAAAGTTCCTGAGGATTCGTGTTCCTTTAGGATGCAGTTATTGCTGCATCCCAAATTTTACCAGCTAGTAAAGCTAGCTGGTAAAATTTGGGGTGCAGCAATAGTTGTCTAGTTGCATTTATTGCCCAGGTTTGCTAAAAAAAATAGTGTGGGAATGCAGAGAAACTGTGCTGCCTTTTCAATCTCACACTGCTCTGTCCTTGCAGAGCACTATTCCATTAATTACAGTTTCTAAGTGTGTATCACTTCTAGGAAAATGGGGGAAAAAAGAAATTTAAATAGAGGAATTTGCTCTTTAAGTTGAGAAACACAGGCAAATATGGTCTGCTTTCCATTTCCCAAGGAATATGGTCCTTTTCAAATAAGTTACATTTTTCTTTTGTGTCCTTTATTCTACCCCAAGTGGCTTGCAGTATTTATCAACTTTAATCAACATGAGTGACAGGAAACCTGATAATAGAGAATAGCTGTCTCCACCGGTGGGGGCAAAATCTTTTGAAATGTCAGTAGTGAATACACTGTATTTACATTTCTTTGGGACTCTCGCTTTTAAAAGATTTTCATCTTTTACACTGGAGGGATGAAAGTAAAGGTTATTTAACTCTACATCAGAAATTGTATCTGATGACAGTGTGACAAAATATTCCTGCTTTCAGAAGGGCAGGATGCCTGCCTCTCATCTCTGGGGCTGTTCCAGTGCTGTAGCAGGTTCTGAGCTACTGTTTGTCCTCTAATACTGAAAGCTGTTCATCATCCAATTAATGAGAGTCCAGGAGCTTTTTTTGTAAAATCATTTTTTTGGGGTTTGGCCAGCATATTAATTCTTTGCAGAAATTTATGCTGTGTTAAATATAAACAATTAAAATTAATGGTCACTTCCTCCTGGGCTGTCATGGGACACAATGCTCTGGCCATTCAAAGGTTGAGCCTGGATAAAGCCTCTGGAAAAGGCTGATTCCTCTGTGCTGGATCAGGGGGCTTTGGTCAGATGTCCTCAAGAGCAAAAACCCGTTACAGCCATGCTGATCCCAGGTTTAAGTCTGTGATGCCTGAAAGTTTGGAGAACTTTGGCTGAGTGTTGTCTATAGGGACCAGTGAATTGCTTGGGGCAGCCAGAGGTTCCTCCCCTTCCTGTCCTGTTCTGAGTGTAGGGCTGCTAAACTGGGGCTGTGAGGGCTTAAAGAATGCACTTACATTGCTCAAAACTCTCTCTCTCTCTCTCCCCTCCCCTTCTCTGCCTTAAATGTACTGTTAAATAAAATCCATACTATTGACTTTGCCATATGGTCTTGTTTGCACCTTACTTTGGGCAGAGGCATCTTCTACTAATCAGATCCTAACAGGGGCTTGTGTTAATTGTGGCAATCACAGTCTTTTCTGGACATCCCCTCTTCCTGGGCATCACCCTGGGGCAGAGATCCTGGTGGTACGCCTCTGGTGCACCTGGGTTTAGGTTGGACATACCCGATTTTAGGTTGGACATCACCTGATTTTAGGCTCGAGATCGGACAGTGCCACTGCTTGGATTAGGAAAGCTGAACTCTGAACTGCAAGACCTGTCTTCATCCTAGGAAAGATTCGAGGAGAGCACCCAGCGAGTTTTCAAATTAAGACAGCTCTGTTTTCTGGTATTTTCTACCTCTGCACTTTTGTGCTCTCTTCTGTGTTTCCTTAACATTCATCCTCCTTTCCAATATGAAGAAGTTTTAGATTCTCAGCTGGAACTGTGCAGACCTCAGAAGGGTTTGGAAAAAAAAAGTCTGCATAAAAAAAAAAAAAAAACTGGAACCAAGAGGGAGAGCTCAAAATAGCTTGTTTCTCAATGAGAGAGGTTTGCTGGTCCCTGTAGGTCCCTCTTGATTGCTCCATTATCCTACAGAGTTACTGACTTCCTCATGGAAATGTTTCTGCTACCCTTTCAGAACCTATTTTCAATTCAGCCTCAAAATACAATCAGTTTTCCTTTTGACTATAATTGTTAAGGGTATAGGTAAAGGAAATATTTTAAATTTATTTTTGAAAAAACCTGTTAAAAATTTTCAGAAAAAAAGAATAAAAAAATATATTTTCATGTTAATAATACCTTTAGAAATGTGAGAAATTGCAAGACTGTTTCTCAAGGAGAAGGTTCATTTCCCTGGCTTTTCTTTGAGCTTCTAACATTGTGAATTTTTATTAATGAAGAAAAATCCCAGTAAATTTGGCAGGGGAATAATCAAGCTATAGAGATCCCACCAAGGCAAGCCCATTTAAGTGAACATGGAAAACAAAAAACACCTAAAACTCCCCAGTAATGATGGTTTTCCTCCCTTTTCCTCTGTGCCACCCCTCAGATTCAGAAGGATGTCCTGTGCCCAGGAGCCAGGTTCCCAAGGCTGACACATTCCCAGTCCATCAGGGAGCGGGAGAAATGAAGCATTTTTGGGTGCTGCTGGGGACATCCCATGGGCAGGGTGGGGAGGCTGGGGATGGCTATGGGGTCCCAAGGGGCTGCAGGGGTGGGTCCTGAGCTGTCTCAGTCAATGACAGGTCCCAGGAGGGCTCAAACTGGAGAGGAAACCAAGGTGGGAGGAATGCTTTCACCAAAAGTGTTCTCTGGGTTTGTTGGGACAAAGGGCTCTCTGCCTTTTAAGTATCAGAAATCCATCTCTCACTTCCTTATGTGCCAGAATTCCTTTACTTCCTTTAAGATAAACTGCATCCAGGAGCCCCCCAGCATTTATGAGACAAAACTTCCATGTCCAGGATCTGCTCTGCCTCAAAAAATGCACAGGAGAGACACTGGGCACTTGAACAGGAATGAGAGCCGGTTTGTCAGGGAAAGGAGAGGAATATAAGTGTGCAGCATGGCAGGGAAGGGCTGTGACCCTCTCAGCTGCTCTGCATGAAGCAGTTTGGAGTCTCTAGTGGAGGGGAATCTCTGCCCTGGTTGTATGAACCAGCAACCAGAAGACTTGGTGCCTCCAGAGCTGCTGCACAGACTCAGCTCCATTCCATTTAATCTTCATCAGTGCTTGTGCTTTCCACCGTACCTCCCAACACATTCAAATAAAAAGCTGCCTCAGTGCATAAGCAGCTAATCCTGAAGCCTGCTGAAAGCATTTTGAACTGCAGCATCCAGCTATGCTGGGATTATTGTATTTCCACACGTGCCACTCACACCTCTGAGAGCTCCCACAACCAAAATGGACCAGCAACCCAAAATACCCTCCTGGGTGACCTTCACACAGGAAAAGGCAGAAGGAGAGTTCTTCTGTAATTTAAAAAAATTGGAACAAGGCAGCAGGCTCTTGCTAATACCTCTATGAATGTGCAGCCAGTGCTGCTGCTGAATCGCATTTTGCTGATAACCCAGGGATTAGAGACATGTAAATACAGTAAAATGGGGAGGGCTGCCAAGCTACTACAGTGAATTATCTGACTGGAGTTGCCTGTACTTTCTCATTGAGCAGTCAGAGCTGCTCGTGTTTGCAGCCCTGATTTATTTCTTGTTTTAATCCTACACCCTGAATAAGGCCACCCAGCGTGAGTTTGTGTGGCCTAGCTATAAATTAGCCTTTTTAAATTGGAACAGATAGTGGGATATCTGGAGTTATTTGTAAGTAATGGACCTGCTGAGCACCATGGTGGGATTTAAAGGAAGCAGTCACTCCCTTGCTCCGGCACAGGAATTTGGGGTTGTTCCAGCTATCAGTCCATGGAGGAAAAGGTGATGACTTCCCAGGCACTGGTGTGGACAGCATCCTCCTGTCAGTGATGGTGAGGGGCAATGGAATGACTAAGAACTGTTAGAGCAAATCCAGGTGAGACCTCAGGGATGCTGAGGGGACTGGAGCACCTCCCCTGTGGAGCCAGGCTGGGAGAGCTGGGGCTGCTCAACCTCAAGAGAGGATTGTGTGGAGCATTCACAGCTCCTTCCAGGGTCTGAGGGGCTGCAGGGAACCCAGAGAGGGACAATTCCTCAGGAACTGGACTGACAGGACACAGGGAATGGCTCCCACTGCCAGAGGGCAGGGTTATCTGGGATATTGGGAAGGAATTGTTCCCTGGGAGGGTGGGCAGGCCCTGGCACAGGGTGCCCAGAGCAGCTGTGGCTGCCCCTGGATCCCTGGTAGTGTCCAAGGCCAGGTTGGACACTGGGACTTTGTGAGAAAGGAACCTCACTTTTTAGATTTTAAAANGACAGTGGGAGGTGTCCCTGCCCATGGCAGGGGTGGGGGTTTGAGGTCCCTCCCAGCCCAAACCAGTCTGTGATTCCATTCAGCTGAGCTGGCTGTGTGTCACCCAAATGTCATCATACTGGTACCCTCCAGGAATAAAAAACTGGGGGCCACTCATCTTCCTTTAAGAAGAAACTTTGGTAGCAAAAATAATCCTCATCAGAGAAATCCTTCAGTCTTGCTTATCTGACATTCAGGCACCCAGGAAAGCTCAGAAATAAGCCAGTATTGACTGATTGGAAGTTTCTGTGCCAAAAAGATGTGTGGCCCATACACGATTCACTTTCAAAAACAGCCTTGATGTTTCTTATTATAAGCTGCACAAGGTTCTCTTACAAGGAATCTGACCCAAAAAAAGTGAAGAAAAAGTGATGTTAACTTGTGCTTGGGACTCTCCATACTCTCAGCACTGAATGGAAGAAATAAAGGCTTCAAAATTTGTCTTGGTTTGACAAGACAGGAGTCTGTTAAGGAACGCAAGAGCCTTCGGTGAAATGGAAAAGGTAAAACCCCTCTCTCTGAATTACCACAATTTCGAAATTAAAAGGCTCTCAGGCAAAGATATGGGAATAGGAATAACAGTTCTTTACTAGGAAAAACTGAAAAAAAACCAAATGCAATTAGTACAAACAAAACTACTGATAGAGTCAGGAACCTGGCCCCCCTGAGGAGTCAGGGTGTTGGTAACAATCCAGTTAATGGTAGCTGCAGTCTTCCTAGAGGAGCAGATGAAGTTTTGTTGAAGAGGTGATCCTGTAGAAAAGGTGTAGGTTTCCTCCAGTGAAATGTCCAGTGCTGGCAGAGATGGGCCTGGTTTTCCTCTGGGAATCTAGTGGAGAACAGGTGGCTCCTCTTGGAGAAGAGGCTGTCTGATGTCTCAGAAAATGCTGATTTTATGCGGGTAGGGGTGCTTGGCTCCTCCCTCTGGGCGGAGCATCTCATAATGGAATGATGTAATCTTATCAGTCATGCAGTGAGTCATTCAATGGCCCATTAACAGGAGATACCTCCCCGGAGGGAGACATTGTTTTTGGAAGAGATAAGGAAAAACTGTCCAACTGACAGAAGATATCTGTCCCACCTTTAACAGATGGCAAATAGAATATGTGCCTATCTTAGGAGCCAGGACAAATTTGTCTTTTCAATCTGTAACCCTGGTACACTTGTGGATATTTCCTCTCACAGAAAAACTTCTTGCATTCAGTGCTAACTCCCACATTAGAAGGTTGAACTCAGAACATTGTGTAGAAAAAAATACATTCTGAACTGAAAGCAAAATTTATGTTAGTTAAGGACAAGTATTTTGATGTATTTTGAGAGTTGCGCTGTAAATATATTTACATAATATGGTTTGGATATTTGGAAGTACTAGAGTATCTCAAAGCGTGTTTTGAAATATGTCACAGCCAGTCAAGTGACAGCACCTTTCCACTGGCTCCCTACCTATCACCTGGGGCAGAATGTTTTATTCAAGCAGGAGTAGGCCAGGGGATATTGATGGTGGGAAAATGAGAATGTATGGAGCCATCAGGAGCCAGAACAATAAGAACAAATGCATTCCAAGGCTGGAGACCACAGAGACAGTGATTCTGTGTGACACATTAACCATGTCTGCAGAGCCCTGCAAGTGCTCAGTGAAAAATAAGCAACAGAATTCTGGATTCCTTCCCTGGAGAGTGGCAAGGGAGTTGAAGTGATTTGCCCAGACCAAAAAGATCCCATGATGGAGCTGGCTTAGGATGCCAAGAGGCTTCTGGCTTTTGTCTTTCTTCTGGAGAGTGTGGCAATGCATATTGAGCTGATGGGAAAGAGAGATATGTGGTGCATATTTTAAAGTAGATTTGAGAAGGGTTTGATCTACAAATAAGGGAAACATTCCCTTACAAAAAGGCACGTGAATTTCCAGGGAATTATTTTTGGTTGAAGGAACAAATATTGCAAATTTAAAAACAGCTCAGGAAGGAGTTAAAACGAATGTCAGTAAGTGCAGCATTAGGGCCATATTTGTTTACTTTATAAATTACTGACCCAAATCTGCCAATGACATAGAAATGGGAAAGGATGATAAAGTAAATACAGAAGAACAGAGTAAATAAATTCAATATGATCGGGATAGATTCAGCTTAGAGGATGGATAAGTAGCTTATTCAGTTCAGTTGTACAGAAGTGTAAAGTAATAAGATTAAGAACTAAAAATAATCAAAGAGGAAAGAGCCAAAAAGAAAATCCAACAAGTAGCGCAATCCCAAAAGAGTAGACTGAGTACTTTCCCCTGTTTGTGGGGGAGAAGATACAAGTTGCTGTGGGCAGAGCAGAGGGGACTTTGCCCCAAACTGGTTTTGACTGATAAATTTTATGAATAATTAACCAGATTTGTGGTAATTTTCCATTTTGCTTTAGGGAATTTAAAAAGGAAAAAAAAAAACCAAATGCTTATTTAACCTGAGACTTGAGGAGACAATGCTTATCCTTTTATCTTTTTTAATACAAACTTTATTTTGCCCTCATATTATTAGAAAATTGAACACACACAAGTGGATTCTATAAAAAATAGCACAAGCCTTAGATATCTTCTCTCACAAGTGATCTTCTACCAAATAATTAAAGACACCATTAGCAGCCACCTTCTGTTCAAAACTAGGCTACTACTTTTTCTTTAAGAGGTACTTTTATTGTGTTGGAGGAAATATACTGGGTGTTCTCTGTCTAAAGTAGCAAAACAATTCTATAATTGCATTCGTTCAGAGTAATGATAATAAGATCTAAAACACAGTTGCAACACAGGAAAGCTTAGTGTGAAAAGACTATTCTGTGTCTTCAGCTGTCAACTAAAAGTATATTGAATTTTCCAGAGCAAATCCAAATAAAAGTATTGAGATTAAAAGTAATAAAGCAGCAACAGTGAGATCAGAATCCCTCCAAAAATTAGATTAAATCCTCCTCAGGACCATAAAAACCTCATTATCTTGACATGCCTAGATCAATCATTGCAAGACAATTATCTTAAGTTAAAGTTGCTTTGATCCAGGAATATAAGACTCTCTTTTTTTTCTCCGCCTTGGTACTAAAATAGGCAGTGCATGGTCCAGGCATTGCTGAGCAGGAACTGAGACAGACACATCGACACTATCCTGGTGACAAATAAGCCATAAAGTCTATCTGTAAACATCAATAGAGGCCCCCTTTGAGCAACAAAAGCTTCCATTAGATTGAACTGTGAAATAGAACAGCACTAACTCTTATCATTATATGGTTTATTGGTTGTGCTATGAACTTACTTAAAGTTGCTTTTGTCACTTCTTTAACTCCAAAGTTGCTCCTGCAGCACAAATACCAGGTTGCATTTCCCCTGTGTGGCTGCTGTGGAGAGCTCCATGACTTACTCTGAGGTTTGGGGTCATTCCATATCTTCAGAGGTGGCTGGTGTCAAAAATGGGCCAGGAGACCTTCTGCTCCTTTAAAAATGCCTTTATTAAGGAGTTCAGCTCTTGGGGGGGGCTCCGGGCTTCCCACCGCCGCTCCATTGTGTCCAGGCAGAGAAGGCCTCCAGCAGCTCAGTCCAGGGGGCTGAGCCGGGACTTCCCGCCTTACAGGCAGAGCGCAGGAAGACATCTGGGCTCACTTGCTGTCCAAGAGTCCCATCTCTTTAATGTTCTTGAAGTTATGGCGAGGAGTCTGGAATGCTCTCACTGGCTCCCTGGGAGAGTCCTGCTGCTACTATGTTGCTTATTTCGCTTTTTATGTTCTTGGCTCGTTGTTTGGAGGGGTTTTAATGTCTGGAGTTGCTTGCTAATTAATATGCACACAGCACAAAGCCCCATGGGAGGGTCTCTTCCACCTCGAGGAAGGTGACTGCGAAATCGCAAAGGGCGGCGCAGGAACTGCCCAGCTCGGCGGGCTTGGGACGGGGGTTCTCCAGCACGGGCGCCCGTGGCGGGAATCTCAGTGCAGGGGGGGATTCCCCGGGTGCGGGGGTGATGGCAGGAAGCCCGGCATAGGAAAGGCATGGGAAAGGGAGGATACAGGTGTTATAAATGTGGTCATGATCGAGCCGAATTAAAATTGATCAAGCCAATTTTAATTAAGAAAAAAAAAAATTATTTTCGTGACCGAGAATTTCGGCCGCGATAGCCACAATCGATAGGAAAAGCACCGAGTCGATGCGGGCGATCGTAGACCCAAGCCCCTCTCGCTTTGGGTTCTCCCGAATCGCCACCCTGGTCATCCAACTACTCGCTTAAATACAGTTTATTTAGCCGCCGGCAGAAAGTCCATTCTTCTCCTGCTGATGGTTCAAATGCAAACGTCTGTCCTTTCAGAGTCCAGTGTTGGACAAAGACGTCCGGATTCGCGGAGATGGTTCTAGGCGGTGTCCTCTATCTCTGTGATATTGTTGTAGATTGGATTTCTCCGGTTGCTGATGAATATGGAAGAGGGTGGAGCAGAACTTTCCAAGTTCTTGAATGGGATGAGGACATCTCGACTGATATCTTATCCAGGAACTGGTGATGGGTGATAATGTCCCCTCCTTATCCATCTAGCCACTGGAGTGGGTGTTAATGTTCCTCAGGTGCCCAGGGATATCTTATCCTGAGATATCCATCTGGGTGTAGTTGGACATCAGGAAAGGGGAACCTTATCAATCCACCGGCTCCAGTCCCTTGTTTTGCTAATTAGAGGTCGGCTTGCCCTTGCGGCTAGGGTTTTCCTCGGGTGCAATTTAAAACTTAGAAGTCATACTATTACTAAAAAGGACATATTAATATCCACCACCCTTTAATAAGATATTACTTTATTAATCACCTGCCTGAATTACCTGCTACGTCTATAACACGGGGGATACAAAAGGTAAAAACACAGTGTAAGGGAGGCAAACAGGGGTACAGAGAACATTAATTTAACAATTAATAATAAAGTGCTGTGGGAAAGCCTCCTTCCACGTCGAGGGTGCTCTGACTGCAAAGGGTGGCGGCAGGCCCCTCCTCGGCATGGCAGGGGAAGCTCCAACACGGCAAAAGGGGGAACACTGGGGACACAGAGATAAAAACATGGTATGGGGGTGTAAACAGATTAATTACAGAGGGCAGTAGTTTAACAAACACTAACAATAACATTAACAATTAATAAAAGTTAATTAACTTATGACAACATTGTAACAACGGTAGACTTTACATTGGAACTGGGGATGTGGGTGGCACAGACCCAGAGTTTTGTTCATAACAGCTGGTGCTATCACTGAGAGATGTACAGCTGAGAATGAGGCAAGAATGGTCCCAAAATACTCAGAACCAGAGCCAGAGAGAGGGAATCCTGACCTTTTCAGCCTCACTAATGGCAGCAGCAGCAGGACCGTAGGTAGGTCAGGAATATGATCAGTATTCCAAGTGAAAATATGCACTGCTGACTGAGTAGTTTTTTTAACCTTCTCTCAACCTTGTTCCCGTTTTTAATTGGGATTTCATGTGCCTTTACTGCTTCTTCTGGAATATTTGAAGTGTATTTTGTCCACATTTCATTACTGTGCACCAGCTTTGTGGGCATTCTTGTTCCTTTGGAGTACCATTGACCTGGACTTAGATTGAGAACTTGCTCCCTGCCTACAGATTTATTTCTAGAGCAAATCAGTGTAGTTCTGTGTCAAAGAATGTGGCAAACATGGGCTGTTATTTCAGATCACAAAAGGCCCTTGGTGAAATCAAAACAGCAAGTGCTTTAAATTCTTTCCAAATTAAAAAAAAAAAGTAATTTGTATTTTGCATCCTCTGAAAGGTGCATTAAATCCAGATTTACCTTTTCAGAAGTTTTTTTTGTCAGTTTTAGAAACAATTTCCTACTGAATGCATTTCCAGCAGGAAACAACTCCTGATGGCATGGGATGGAATCAATATAACAAAGGATTATAAACATTTCTTCCAATGCAGAAGCTGATTGTGACTTTGTAGGCTGGGAGAGCTGGGATTGTTCAACCTGGAGAGGAGAAGCTTTGGGGTGAGCTCAGTGTGGCCTTGCAGGGCCTGAAGGAGCTGCAGGAAAGATGGAGAGAGACAATTGCCAAGGGATGGAGGGACAGGACACAGGGAATGGCTCCCACTGCCAGAGGGCAGGGCTGGATGGGATATTAGGAATTAGGAATTGTTCCCTGGGAGGGTGGGCAGGCCCTGGCACAGGGTGCCCAGAGCAGCTGTGGCTGCCCCTGGATCCCTGGCAGTGCCCAAGGCCAGGCTGGACACTGGGGCTTGGAGCAGCCTGGGACAGTGCAAGGTGTCCCTGCCCATGGCACTGGATGGGCTTTGAGGTCCCTTCCAATACAACCCATTCCATGATTCTCTGCCATAAATGGCTTCACGGACCCATGAAGGACAGCTGGGATCAGGCAGCCTGACACAAATAGTAAGTTTAACATTCCATACTGGTTTAATTCCCACAGTTTTTCAAGTTTTATTAACCCAGACAACTCGTAATAATTATGATAAACAGACATTGTCATCAAAAATCAGCAGAAACTTAATAAGATTAAGTACAATGCAATACATCTTCCTTGCTCACACAGCCTGGATAATAAATTAGTTCAAGACTCCAGAATGAGGCATTGTATAATTGAGCAAAACATCAATTTTTAAGGATGCTGATTTAAATGCAAACCAGACTTTTTTGAGAATGGTAAATTTGATTAAAATCCCTCTTAAAGTGCAAATCACAAACAACAATATCTAATACTCACAGGCCATAACCATCCTATTAATAATACAATTTATTGTTCAGATATAATTGTTAGGTCTTAATGATGTGGCAGCTGTAATCTACTTTAAAAATTAGACACTATGAACTCCAGAGTGTTCTAATGTGGCTCACACACCATGGCTCAGTGATTCGCATTTGGTTACTGCAATACTTTGCACCAGATTAAATGATCAGCCTTTGGCTGTTTGTCACACATAATTTTCCCCATCTTTAATGGTGTGCTCCATAAATTACACTGTTTCTGCTATTGTGTGGATATTAAAATCACATCCAGACATGACTGAATAGGAATTTAGCCATCTCAGTCCGGAATATTTTTAAAATTGGTTCAATCTTCACATGCTGGCAATACTCAGTTACTTAATTTTTTAAAAAATTTCTGGATAGGTGCAGTTGTGCTTTTGCATAGCAACAGCATTTCAGATTCGAGTATCTAGACAGGCTATCTCATGCTGTAAGCAAAACTGAATTAAAACCCCTGATTGTTCCAACTTTATTTTCACTAAGGGGCTGATTCAAATGGGAATTTTTGGGAATGGGGTGCCATAGTCTTGTAAAACAGCTCTTCCCTGAGAGCAGGGACAGCTGCCACTTTCTTTAGGGATGTGAGTAGGGCTGTGGGGCTCCCTCTCCTCTCACACCTTCACACCTTTCTCAGGACTGTCAGGGTATTAATGCTCACCTCTAATGGTGCATTTAGGCTGCTTTTCGGAAGCTTGTTTGCTCTTGTTGGAGCACATGGGAACTTCAGTCTCCTCAAGAACGGGCTGAATCCATCCTCGGTACTCCAGTGCTCCTCAGGGATCTCCATCCATAGCAAAGGACAGCAGTGCTTTGTGTTCATAACTGACATAAATATTGCTGTGCACAGGGTTGCCTGTTTTCTAAAGACCATGACAGACTTTGGGAAGGCAAAATTTCACTCAAAGCACATCTAAAATTTGTGCACTGTTCTTTTTGATTTTTACTTTTCAGACAGTCTCAGAATTAGACAAGAGAAGAGCAAAAGAGAAAGAGTGAAAGCTATTTACTTTCAGTTGCAGTTTTGCAGTCAGCATCTGTGAGCTGTTTCTTTCATCACTGTATCAAACCCCAACAACAATAAAGTTTCTGCTTGGAGCAGAAGCAGGACTTTCCACCAAAATCCCTTTATGCTATAAAAGCAGACTGAAGAATGAGACATCTGATCTTTGAAACAGCCTTAAACTTTGGTGAGACATGAGTATTGTAAGTGGGATATTTATGACTTTAATAACATCCATTACTGCAATGTTAATAGCCATTTTTAGAAGCAATAAACTACTTATTAGTAGGTGAATGACTGTGCAGTTGAATTCTTAAAAAATGAGCTCTGACTTAGGCATGTTAATGCCCTCAGGCATTAATGTTAGATTCCTGCACATGTATTCCAGGTTTGGGAGCTGAGGTATTTTCACTCTACATTCACTCAGTCTCCTCTGAAAGTCTTGCAAACAGTGTCTGTCATTTATTACAGCCCTGGCAGCACAAAACAGGGCTCTGTGTTTAAAATCAGTCCGTGGTGCTGGAGCCTGTTTCACTGTGAGTCAGGTCTGGGAATAGAGCTGATTGGACCCTGCTGTGATCTCTGCCAGGCTGGGAGCAGCCAGTCCCTGCTGCCCAGAGCTGTCCCCTCTGCCCAGGGCTGACCCCACGCCCCAGGGCTAACCCCTCTGCTGCGAGGTGGACACAGGTGGGTTCACCCTGCTCCGAGCCCAGCCTGAGCAAAAGCAGGAACTCAGCTGCTGACTGTTGCAGGGACAGCAGAGTGACAAGGCCAGCAGGGAAGTGGCCTGACAAATTCTGTTTTGCAGGATTGGTCACCTCTTCCAGGTGACTGAACACAGTGGGATAGAAGGGTAATATTTTAGCAATTATCAGTGACTATTTATCTGTATGGCTAAATGACTGTAGATGGATCCACTAGAGCAAGAAAAAGCTTTTCCTGTCTTCTGGAAGCACAGCCCTTGAGTTGCATCTCCCTTTTCCTCACTGTCTCTGTGCTCTCCCCTTGCCACATGCCCTGTCTCACTCTGTACAGCATTGACAATAATGAACATCTATTAGCTAACCCAAGGGAAGTTAACATGAACCCAAACTGGGCATGGAACACTGCTAAGGAACATGAGGCTGGGTTTTGAAACACTGGTCATTAAGCCCTCTGCTTCAGATTCTGCTTCCATGTATTTCCTACATTAAAACTGATTGCTGCCAAGAAACATCAGCCAGCTCAGTCATTAATGGGTAAAAAAACTCTGTCTGCATCATGGTGTTGCTTCATCCCCAGTAATCTTGAGCTAGGGATTCATGTCCCTGAAAATGCTTGGAATGGCCGGCTGACTCCTGTCCTAGAGAAACATAAGTCAAAGACTGTTATCCCTGGCCCACAGCAGCATTCTTTGGAAGCCTGCCACCTGAGGATATCTACTTGTCTGGGCTGCTCTAAGTGTGAAATCTCTATGCCTGCATATGCACATGGCAAATCCAGTATTTTGTGTCGTTTTCAATGCTTTTCCTGATGTGTGTTCATCCTGACAGAGACAGCTGTGGGCACTTGAGGGTCAGGCTGGAGATCAGGGAAAGGTTCTGCTTCCCCCGAGGCTGCCGGAGCTCCAGGAGTGTTTGGACGGCGCTGCCAGGGATGCTTAGGGGGGATTGTTGGGGTGTCTGGGCAGGGGCAGGGACGGGGGCTGGATCCATGATCCTGGTGGCTCCCTTACAACTCAGCATACTCTGTGATTCTCTGATTCTTTGATTTGAAAATGTTACAAAAAGTCATTTTGCTGTAAGTGTTTGCTGAATCAATCAATCATTTTGTTTTACAGTAGCACCTAAAATGTGTCTGGTGGCAACATCCATTAAATACTGGTATTTCCAGTTTCGATATGAAAGGAGAGGAGCAGAATAAAATGTCACCTACTTTTCAGTGTCTTTATATGACTTGTATTGGAGAGAAACTTAGAGGAACAGAATGAACCAATTTCATGGAGCTGACTCCATGTACCAAGAAGTTATGCAAAGAAAAAATAAATGAGAGGAGCTGAAGCTGAAGGTGGTCTGATTTTGAAATTAGAAGAGGCAGAAAACTTAAGTAGCAAAGTGCAAATTTATGAAGATTTCTGGGGAAAGAATTGTAATTTTTGACTTGGGTGAGGCAGAAAGGAGATGTCCCACATCTCAGGTGACCTGGGTCAGAAAATGAGCAGTTCAGTAACCATGGTTTTGCTATGAGACAAAGATAAATATGAGTTTTCTGGAAAAACTAGAGAAAAGAAGGTTCCAGCATTCAGTGTATGAGACCTCTAATGAAGGATTTTGGTGAAAATTTAATTAAAAATAAATTTAATTTCATGCAGATCAGAGGATGGCTTTCTAGTTTAGGAAGTCATAGAATTGCATACAGGAGTGGATAGTCCACTGCTCTGAGCCTGTAAGCTGCTATTAACAGAGCAAGTAATTAAAATATTTAGATTAGTGTCAGACAGGAATTACAATAGGAAACTTTAAAACTAGGACCAACTTTGACAGTCTGTTGAAGGTTTATCAATTTTTTTTATGAGCTTGAGGCTGGCTTCAGTTTCCAGTGTGGTTTCTCTCACACACGTGAGGCTCAAGGTGAAAATCAAACTAAGCCATTATCACTCAAAGTATTCTTTTACAATGGAAGTTTGCACCCAGACATGAGAACACAAAGAATAGCAAAGCCAGAAAACTCTTGATTATATATTTGCAGGTAATTTCTAATGTACATGTGATTTCTGTAATCCTTTAGGCTGGATCTGGCTAAACCTGATTGTCCCAACTTGTGTGAAACTCAACACTTGGCAAGACAGGTTTAGTCTCTGCTGTCTCGGATGTTCCATTTGTGATTTTAACCCATTCTCTCTAAAATGTTCTTCATGCCACCCACCTTATGCAAAACACCAATATCAAAATATAATCGAGGCAAAATTATTCTTTCTATTTTATTTCTAAAATAGATAACATTTCTATTTGATTTTCACAATTTCAATGATGAATATTCAGTTCAGGATCTTGAGCTTAAAATACTTTAGGAAAAATAAATATATTTGTACCTTTCTTGATGAATCACAGTTTGAGGGAAATGTCACATCAAAAGCTACACCTAGGTAATATGCCTCATTAGGCTTCTTCTAAAAAGAGATATGAATATTCAAAATTAATGTGGCAAATCCATATAAGGAAAGAATGACTTGTCAGACTTATAGATTTTTAGGCCATCCTTTGAATTAGAAATTTAATGTAATATAATATCTTGCACATATATATATATATCTGTATCTTGTATTTCATTCCATTCCTAATTTCTATTAAACCGTGTCATTAATTCAGCTTAAAAAAAATCTTTGCAGGTCATATATATAATGTATGTGGGATAGGTGAAATATATACAGAGTATTCCTGGGTCTAAAAATTATAACTTTAGCTACAATGTTGATATTGGAATGATGTGCTTTAGCTATTTCCTGAGATGATACATGAGCTCTAAAGACGATATTTTCTTTGTGCACACTGTATTAAATGACAATTTATGGAAAGTAAATGCTTAGTTTTATTAATTTGAAGCAGTGTGGGTTTGCTACATGCATTTTATTATGAAAGCACAGCTATGATTAGCAGGGTTATGTACTCTATTCTCACAGGATAATAGTTCATGAGTAGTAAATGAAATATAACCATATATATGAGCTATATTTTATAGATTTGCCCTCCAAACATGCCTTGGGTTATGGTGACACAATAAAATGTATCAGTTCTCCCCCACTGCTGGCCTGGGCCCTGCCTTTATGAGATATTTTTCTGGCTGGGCAACAAATAGGATGGAGATACCTCTAGAAATAAAACATGCAGGAGGTTGCTCAATCACACATTCCTGTTTATTCTCAATAAATATGTCATGAGACTTCTTTAGAGCAATAAAACAAGACTAAAACTCAGAGTAGGACATAGGGAAGAACTGTACATCCTCAAAATCCTTGCTGGATTTCACATCACACTTTACAAGGGCTGAGGGTTTCTTGTCAAAGTATTGACAACTGGCAGGCCTGGTGTGGGTGATTAATTTCTAACAACTAATTTGTTTATGAAAGAAAAAGGTGCTGCCTCGTTAAATCATACAGAACATATGAGAGAAAATCTGAAGGGAGGAAAAAGGCCTGTGGCATGGAAATGTGATATCCACAGAAAGTGTCTAATTACAAGCAGACTGGCCAGAGAAAGAGCCAAGCTAAACAACCTGTGGCATTGCTGGGTTGCCTGAGGGCTCTCCTGGCAGCAGCTCTCCCCCAAGCAGGGCAGGGTTAGGGCAGCTCTTGGCACCCTCTGCTCCTTGTTAGACCAGAGATTTTGCTGGGCTTGTCCCCACTTCTTTCTGGGCTGGGATTTATCTGTACATTGTCCTTTCCATTTTCTATAGGAAATTAAGTAGATAAAAACCCTCCTGAAATCCTGATGTTTCCAGAAGGTGCTTTGCTTTGATATTTGAAGGGTAATATGAGACCTGTCAGAAATCTGCCCTTGACAGACAAGAAATGCTAGCAATAGGCACCTAAATAAATAATGCAGATAAGAACCAGATCATGGCATCAGTGAAGTGGCAAAATACTCATTAGAAACTTCACTTCAAGATTTTCAGTTGATGATCCCAGGCAGAACAGAGCAGAGATGAGAATGGACACTCCAGATTTTGGAGTTATAGAATTGTAAAGTTTGGAAAAGACCTGTAAGATCAGCAAGTCCAGCCATTTACACCTCATTTGGGCTGCAAAACCTGCTGAGAGGCAGCTCCTGACTCGGCCTTGGCTGGTTTGGGATCAGACCTCAAGGAGATTATGATTTTAGGTTAGACACTGATTTCATACTTATCACCTTACTTCCACCTGGACAGGATGAGAAGAAACGGCCTCAAGTTGTGTCAGGGAGCTTTAGATTATTTATTAGGAAACATTTCTTCACCTGAAAGGTTGTCAGGCATTGGAACAGGCTGCCTAGGGCAGTGGTGGAGTCACCACCCCTGGAAAAGATTTGACTGAACTTCTGAGCTTCTCTATTTTTCTTGTAACTTATGGAATGCATCAATATGAAATATTTATATTGGCCACCCATAAAATCCTGCTGTTTGCTCTCCATAAAACACCACTGTAGTGTTGAGAATACTGAAAATATTCTCTTTTATTGATCTGCCTGGACCTGTGGAGTTTGAGGAGTGCTCTGTCTTAGAGTGGTGATTCTGTACCATGTACCCATGCAAGTATCAGTAGCACTGGCATCCATGTATTGCTTTGAATGATTCATTATCCTTATTGCCTTGGATTTTTCAAATAATGGAAAACTGCACAGAAACACTGCTCACACAACCCTTGATCCCACTTCTGCTCACTGCAGTGTCCTCCACTGAAAGTGTAAAAATACAATTCCTGAGCATTCCCTTAGCATACAGACAGATAACTAATAGTCTTTATATCTATCAATGTCCCAAATTACAAATTTCACATCATGAAGTTTTCTGTACAAAAATTTTGCAAATTATATGATCATTGTTGAAAATTAAAAGGAAATCTGCAAAGGTGCTACTTGGAAGTGAGCAGGAGAGAAATCAGCTCCTCCTCTCTCATCTGGTGAAACTGAGTTTAATGCCCTCCCATTGTCAGTATTTTAGAAACTTACTTTTACTTGTCATGCTCCACACCGTGAGCTAACCTCTGTTTAGGCCCCTCCAGTGAGTTAATTACCCAAATCTCATTTCATTTGTATGAATTGTGGATGGTGTCAAAATGTCTCTACTCATTTGTAAGGTCAGTGTTGATAATCTTGAAGACTTAATAGTATTGATAAAATAAGATGTTCCCTTTCATAGGCCATCATTGCTGCTAATTACTTTTTTGCTTTAGCAAGTGGCAAAAATGGTCTGTGTGAAGGGGACTGATAAGAACATTGGCACAAGGTTTATTAATTATCATTTTAATTGGTAATTCTTCACTTTTGCGGGTCATTTTTCTCTTGTACCCTGGAAATGCAGTGACTGCTTGAAACGGGACTTTGTCTCGGTGGCTATGGCCCGTTCTTGTCCATGAACCATCCCCAAAAGTTTGGAATCTATATAGCCAGTGGGTTCTAGTTAGCTGCATGATTTTCAAGAAAAGTCATTAAAACTCAGCTCTATACAGAATTGTTGCCAGCCACCTTATTTTTTAAAGAAGCAATTGGTAGTGAATCCTGGAATCCCTATTCTATATCAGATTTGCCTTCTATTGGATACACAGATGCTCCAAGTATTGTAGGAGAAAATAAAAAGCCACTGATTTATCCTTCAAAAGATCCTGATCTCTCATGCTTTTATCTTATCTGAATACTTGTGAGCAAACCAAATCCGATTAAAGGGGGAATATTTGTCTCTTATCCCTTAGACTTGGTGAAATCTGGGTTTATCTGCTGAGTGTCAGCTATATTTGTACTTCAAATTCCAAACATCTGTTTTTGAGCAGTGCTTTCGTTTTTATTAACCTCGATCACAGCCCAACATCTGGGCAGGGATTCTGGGTCAGAATTCTAAAATCCTTCAACACACAACATGTTGAAGAATGGCAGAGTTGTGTGGGCACCTCTGAGTGGGAAGGGGAAATCCAGGTACAGCAATAATGGCTTAGTGCAAAATTCATTTCTATTCCCTTTTATTTCCCTGCAGGCTCTTTCATTTCTAGTGGAAACTTGTCCTCCTGACATCTTCATGAGGAATTGTGGCTGAATCATCATGGTACCATGGTCATTCCGTTATTTTCATGGAGAAACAGTAATTCAGGTGAACATGAAATGATAAACAGTCTCAAACTGCAGGATCCCATGGGGGTAAATACTACCCGTAAAAAACAATTTAATTTCTGAGATTATGTAATATTTATTTCTGAAGGAGAAGATGCCCAAAACATAAATGAAATCAGACAATGTTGTTTACCTGAGTTAACTGGGTTTGAAATACAACCTACACTGAAGCAGAAGTAAAGTTTGTAAGTTTATCCTCAATAGCAGTAACAGATGAAATAAATGTTCTCTTTGGTTAACTCCATATCGCTTTGCTCAAAAATTGTAGTTTATCTTGCCAGAGATTAATTATGAGCAGTTATTAATTTAAATTATCAATATCATAATTTTAATTAAAATATTATTATTTTAAAATTTGTTTTTAGGAAGAAAATTTTCTCTTTTTTTTTTTTCAAGTTAGAATAATGAACATATTTATGAGCTTTTCCTTCTCACTATTCTAAAGAATTATATTAAAATCCTTGATGGCACTTTGTGATATGGTTTAGTGGGCATGGTGGTAATCAGTCAAAGGTTGGACTTGATGGATTTGGAGGTATTTTCCAAACTTAATGACTCTATGATATTATGCAGAAGTAGCTGCTTTATTGCTTGTGGTGTTCAGGATGCACTTTGCATGTTTTCTGCTGTTTGCAATGTCAATAATTTTAAACTCAGTGTATTGCAGCTGTTGAAATAGTATTTCTAAACAGCTTCACAGCACGATGCCAGCCTGTCAGTGTGAGTTTCCAGTCCAGGGAAAACAGAAGTATCTTTTCCAAACTTCAGGTGGTTGCTGACTTTTGTGGTCAGATCCATATTTAGGTAAATAATGTAAATTCTCAGGGTGCCCAGAGCAGCTGTGGCTGCCCCTGGATCCCTGGCAGTGCCCAAGGCCAGGTTGGACATTGGGGCTTGGAGCAGCCAAGTGTACAGTGGAAGGTGTCCCTGCTCATGGCAGGGGGTGGCACTGGATGAGCTTTCATGTTCCTTCCAACCTGAATTTAGCTGTGAAAAACAAAACAAAACCAAACCTCAATATCTTTTTAAATCTTCTGTTGTTTGGTGGTTTTTCTTCATTGAAGAGTGTGTGCCGGACCAGAAAATCTCCACCTGCTGTCCCTTGGTGACTCATGGCTATTTAACTAATTGAATGCTATTGGCCAGTTCTCTTGTTTCAAGGTATTAAATCAAAGTAAGACTGTGGGGCATTCATGTTCTTTTGCATCCTGCAGCAGGAAACAAAAAGACAAGAAGGTATTTCATACCACACACCTGTGTGATCCTAAAATGCAAAACACCATCCAGTGTTGATGCGCTTTCAAAACTGCAACTAAGGAATTTTACTGTAATAATTTTACATAAAAACCATGCAGTTCTGTTGTGGTGGCCAGTCAGGGGTCCGATGGCTTGACTCGGACACTGCAACCTTCCAGAGAGAGGTCCCACAGGGGACAGCTTTCTAGGGGTCTCAGGCTGTCCTTCAGCCTCCGGGTAAGCTCAGCAAGGATGGGCAGCCTGTGGCTGGTAGTGATCAGCTCTGAGCAGTGATTCCAGCTCTGAGCAGTGATCCCAGCTCTGAGCAGTGATTCCAGCTCTGAGCAGTGATCCCAGCTCTGAGTGATCCCAGCTCTGAGCAGTGATTCCAGCTCTGAGCAGTGATCCCAGCTCTGAGCAGTGATCCCAGCTCTGAGTGATCCCAGCTCTGAGCAGTGATCCCAGCTGTGAGCAGTGATTCCAGCTCTGAGCAGTGATCCCAGCTCTGAGCAGTGATCCCAGCTCTGGGCAGTGATCCCAGCTCTGAGCAGTGATTCCAGCTCTGAGTGATTCCAGCTCTGGCTGGAGAGGTACCCCCGGGCTAAGGCAGGGACAAAGGGACAGGAGCTCCGTGTGGCAGTTCCACAGGATGAGGCTTTATTCCAGGAGCCCTGCAAAGGGAACCAGGGACAGACAGCTCCGTCCTGAACAGGGCAGAAACTGGGGTTTTTATGGGGAAAAGCAGGGGTGGTACAAAGGGGCAAAACCCAATGGGTTACAAAGAATCTGCATGGGACCCCAAAGCATGCTGGGCTCTCACCATGACCAAGGAGGATTTCCCAATCCAGGGGGATTGAGATGATCTTATCTCAGCCCATTCAAGGGACATTTCTCCAGGGGAGAGGTTTGGTGTGCCTGTCTGTCTCCACACAGTTTTACTATAGACTGTAGAGACTTTTGCACAGCTTTATTTGCTCAATATGGTTTAACAACCAATCTGAAGATGTAATCAAATGCCATTAGCAGGATTACTGTTCTTTCCTGTCTATCATTGGTAGCAGGACTTGGAAACATTTGTGGTGGGATCAGAGAGATTTCCAGATGCTGAATCACTACCTGCTAACCCGTAAAGGACATCCCTAAATTCTTAACTGCTTTAAATGATGCCCTATGTCATTGAAAGTGCTTGAAGAACACAGTTGTTAAGTGTGGAGGCCCAGGAGCCTACCATTGGAGCTGTAATAGCTCAGCCCTGGGAGGGCAAAGGTGACCAAGGTCAAAGAGAGACACCCCTCTGAATGCAATGGTCTCACCCACAAACATTTCCAGGCTCATGTTAATGTAACAGGTTTTATTGGTATCACCCAGCCCAACCGCCCTTTTTCCTTATATGTACTCCCCCTAGAATGTTCTCCCCTCTCTTGTCCCCTATTGGTCCTGGTTTACTGCAATGCTCCGCCCCTGATACCTCATTGGTTCCCCAGCCGGCAGCCCCACATCTGCGTCACTTGTGCTCAGTTCCCATTGGCCCTTGACCCTTGGATCCGCCCCTTTTCCCCCATATCAAACCCTGTGTCCTCAGCCCCATTTTGTCTCTGTCCCTGGACCCTCTCCATCACAATAAGCCGCATTTGGAGCTCCACACAAAGTGCTGTCTCTCACCTCGTTCACCAGCAGTTTAACCAAGCGTGCTCTGGGCTCTGGGAGTGCAGGTTGCTCACAGAGGTTAGCTGTGGATGCACCGCAACAGTTAAGGACTATCACTGGGATCACTGCAGCTCCAGGCAGCTTTATACTGAGCTTTCCAAAATTGTCTGAGTAGTGTTTCATTTCTAAGGAATATCTTGTCAGAGAATAACTGAAATATCTGAGTATCTAAAAGAAGGCAATATTTTGGTGGATTAGAATCACAGAGTGTCCTGAGTGGGAAGGGACCCACAAGGATCATGGATCCAGCCCCTGTCCCTGCACAGACACCTCAACAATCCCCCCTGTGCATCCCTGTCCAAACGTTCCTGGAGCTCCGGCAGCCTTGGGGCCATGCCCATTCCCTGGGGAGCCTGTTCTGCTGATTCAGCTGCTCCTGGCCATCCACCAGGACCCCCGGGTCTCTTCCCATGGCCACTCCCCAGCCTCTCATCCCCAGTCTGTCTGTACATCCAGGGTGCCCCATCCAAGCTGCAGAATCCAGCACTTGCCCTTGCTGTACATCATGCCACTGGGGATTCACAGCCCTCTCATTTGCCAAGGTCTTTTTTGTTTCACATGATTTGGTGAAGAGACATTGTGACACTGAATTTTAACAAATCCTTTGCCCCTAAGCATCTCCTCTGCAGCAAGAGCTCTGGGAATCCCTTGCTGTATTAGCAGATATTGTGTTTCCATTGCTCGTGCAGCACCAGCCCAAACAAGCTGTCTCTGATTCCTAAACGGAACCCTTTCTTATTACTTAATTTGTGGGATGGATGTGCCAGCACTGCCTCTGCTGCTGTCAGTGATTTGGGAGAGGATTTACTCTCCCAAATCACTGACAGCACTGTGGTCACTGGTGCCAGTGGGCTTGACAACAGTTCCTTGTGAAGCAGCAGAGAATAAATACAGTGTACAAAATCCCTGTGAATGCTTATGCAGGAGGTACAAACACCTGGTACCACATCTTCCAGCTGTGGTCAAGATGGACTGAAGTGCTGCTTATACCATATGTCAGTGAGTTTATCAGGGCAGGGTCACAGTAAAGGAGAAGTGAATAAAACATCTGTTTTATTATTTTATATATTGCATAATTTTGTCTACTTGCTTCTCACTATTTTCCTCCCATTCTATCACGAATGGGTGAGATTTGAGCAGTGTCACTGCACCCAGCATTTCAGGAAGGTTTTTAGTCCATGAACAGCAGAATAAAGTTATCCTGTACAGGATCCAGCACAATTATAACATACACCAGCACTTGAAGTTTATATGTGCAAGTCTTTGCTTGAATTAAGTCACACAAAATATTCAATGTTATAATCTTGGATTCTTTGGCTCAGAATCACCTCAGTGACAAAGAGTATCTATACAATGACTTTCACTATGTGTTAGCCACAGAGCATGGCTATCCCACAGGATCCACACGAAGGCCCAATGTGTACTTTGCATTTAAAATTCAGACAATGGTTTTATTTGGAGTGGGGAGAGAGTGGAGTTGTGGGGTTTAGTTTTTTTCCTTTTCATGCTTGTTTACATAAACATCTGAAGAGAAGTCAGACATTTGAGTTGTTACATATGGTTGGAAGTTTTCAGGTTTTTGCTTGTTTAGATACTCAGTGTCATTTATAAGTAGTCAAATAGTTTCTGCAGTGTTGAACCAGGGATGCTTCTGGCAAACCCATCACACACAATACCTCAACCTTCAGGTACAGGAAAAATTGGTGTTTAAAGGGTCATTTCTTACTCCTACCTGCTGTTATCAAAGCAATCCCTTCCTTTAAAGCTGAGACACATCAGATCATGTGTCCACACCATTATTTCATCCCCTAGTGGAATGTGCCAGCCCTGCTGCAGTGAAGGGAGCCCCACACTGCACTTCCAGCACAGAAATTGCACAGACGGTGATGTCTCTGCTGTCATTAGGGAGCTCAGGAAGCAGCTCCCAAAGAGCCACAGCACATTTTCCAGGCTGCACAGGGGCCACAGTCAGGTTATTATGTAATTGTGGCTGCAGAGGAAGTGATTCCTAGCATTTTTATGCACCATTTTTAGCACCTGAAGTCTGTGGAACAAGTTGCACAGTGTGTTAATTCTTGTTATATCAGGTTAGAAGAGGATCAACCTGAAAGTGCTTTTTGCTGTCATCATACATAGGAATGACTGCAAAAATAACTTGTTCCTGGAACTGGGGAAACATCCTGGGGGAACCGAAGCCTACGGTGCCTGTCCAAACCAGCAAGGGCAGAGCATCTCAGCATGCCAGTGTCCAGTGAGCATGTGCAGTTTGGAAGGGTTGGAGAAGTGGCATGTTTAATTAGAGAGGCCCCAGCCAGAGTTACAATGACAGCATGGGAATAGCTGAAGGATCCCTGGTTCCCTGGGGAGCATTGCTGCAGCCCTCTCACAGCACTGGGATCAGAGCAGATTCTCATCTGTATGCCCAGGACTTGGTGCACAAACTGGAGCTCAAACACCACTTCATTTCAAAACTGCACACACAGTTTTATTCCTTTTATTTCAGGGGAGTTAATGCCAGTGAGGATGTAGGTGAAGGGTTTGACTACAAACTGTTGACGTCATACCTGGCAAATGACCCTCATTCCCTCCCTTGTCCTCTGCCCCTCCAAGCAAGCACACTGATGATTATTTTTTCAGCAACATTGTCTGGTTTGCAAATTGAAGTCAAAGCTCTGAAAGGTTTGGGGATAGCAAAAAACTGGCTTCAGACTGTTCAGCAGGAGGACAATAAAACAATATTCCAAAGCAGCCTTTGTATTGGCTCATCGTGGTATATTTGCTTTTTAATGTCCCTTCAAAATAATGGCATTATTTATGAAAAGAAAGAAAGACCTGGGCCCCAGTGCCATAAAACTTTGATCCATTGTATAAAAAAAATAAAGTCATAAAGACAATTGGACATTTTAAAATAAGCTATGAAAGGAGAAGTTTTTACATTTTAATATGAAAATCATACAAAATACCTTTTATTTGGCTGAATACTGTCCACAGTAAATTTCATTATTGTTATTCAGCATCCAGTTTGTCACCTCTAATCAGGGACCTTTATTTTATATTTTTTACATGTCAATAACTCTTCAAATTGCTCTCACCAGATGAAGGATGTCACACCCTTTAGGACATTTTCCTTCTGTGGAGAAGAATAACTTCTTGAGCAAGTTTCCCAAAATTGTGAAAGCCTCCTGATAGCAGCAGTGTTAAAGAATGACAGTATAGGTGGAATATTCCTGTCTTTTTCAATTTCTTCTTAGTTATGTGTTATGCAATGTATTTTTATTATATTTGAATCTTTCATTTTTGAGACTAACTGCACATGAAACCCTGGGCTTCTCAAGCTCCTTCTGCAATTTGGAGTCAAAGTGAAGCAATTTTTCCAGCATCATTTCTCCTTTGTTGTCTTGTCTTTCCATCAGCTTCTCCATTGGCTTAATTATAGGCCTGCTACCATTTTTACTGCTACTATTATGTGTGGAATATTAAATAATTTGCTATTCTCCAAAATATATTTGTGCATAAAGGTCTATTTTGAAAGGTTGAAAGCTCACCTCAGCATTATCACACTGGTAATCAATGAAGTAATTGCATAAAATAATCCAGAATAAGATGCACAGTAGTTCAGCTTTAGGGATGCAATCTATTTGTGGTTATAGAAGATATTATTTGTTTATATGGTTGGTTATTCTTCTCCCTGTGATTACCTTGAGAGTTTCAATATGGAAATAAAAGAGCTCAGGGCATAATATGAGACAGTGCTGAAAAAATGGTTTTGTCCATTGGGTGATTTAACTGATGTGTTTTAATAAATTGTGCAGTGGCCAAGTGAGGAGGGTTTGAGCTGTGCCCTCAGCACAGTCTGTCATCGAGCCAAGGGGTGGTGACAAATGGGAGAGTGTTCCAAATGTGTCCCCAAGCAGAATGACCTTGATGTGTGCGGATTCAAGAGACATTCCCCGCCACAGCAGCTTCCAGGTGTCCAAAGGAACCTCTGGAGGCTGGAATTTCCTCAACTTCACCCCTTCCGTGCCATCTGTTGCAGTGCAGAGAGTTCCTGGACATGTGTGTGCTGCTGCAATCCATCAGGTACTGCAGCTCTGCCAAAGGCTTGTGCAAACACCAGGGGATGTCATTAGCATAGGGGGACTCATTATTTTGGTGGGGACACCTACAGCACTGTGGAGTGTTTTGTTCTCCCAATAAAGACATGGACAATATATAAAGACATGGACAATATATGTTCTCCCAATAAAGATATGGTCCAAATTTCTTAAAGAGATAGGAAGTTATGAGAGATTTGAGTCAAGTGGATGCACAGAATGACTGGTTCCAATTATGCTCATCAGGTAAAAGACAGGAAGTTTACAGAGTGTAAGAACCACTGTAAAACTGGGGATAAGGTGGTTCTGGATTTGCATGATTCATTGCAATATTCATTGCAAAGAGCAAGTATTATTCTTTCATGAATTAGCTAATTTCCTCCTTTTTCTCTTTTTTTTTCAGTTTGGTTCTGCTCTCATGCATAGAGTGGGATTGTCAAAGTGATTGTGTCAAGTGCAGGGCTTGGACTTGATCCCTTCCAACTTGGAATATTCTGTGATTCTCTGATTCTGACCCTTCCAACCCAAGCCATTCCATAACCCTTTGATAGTTTTTGACTGACCCCTATGTCTATTCTTGCAGTGTATTTCTCAGAGGCTTCCCTGACATTTATATACTTTCCACACCGTTTTCACCCACAGAAAATAAAACTTCATACACATCCAAGAATAGAATTTTACCATGTTCTACACAGTCTTTACATATTAAATAAGTGTGCCCTGTATAAACACAGGGAAAAAAATGGCAGTGTCTGATTCTAAAACTGAAGCATAAGAATTTCTTTAGCATTTGTGTAACTTAAAAATGGTACAATTTCTACATGTAGAGGCCCAGTTATTTCAGTATCAGTGATCATCTGAGCAGCTGGGACACATTGCTCTGCAGAGATATGTTTTGTTCCCCATGTATAAAAGACATCATAGCTGGTCTTCTCCCTTACTGGATGACTTAAGTAAAATTTATAGAAGGTGTTAAGCCACTAAACACTGGTTGATGAGCTCATTGTTTTATTTGTGATGATATAACAAGTGTAAACACCTTCTACAGCTGAAGATATATTACCCTGAATTATATTTAACAGCTTAGTATAAAACAATACATTATGTCTTCCCATCTCTTATTGACACTGTTTATATTCCATTAAAATCTGTGCTTTAATTTTCATGGTGTTACAAGGTATTGGCTTCAGAGCTGCAATGGTCCTGCTCTTGGCTGCTCCTCAGCACACAGGGATATACCCATGCAGGCAAACAGGTTTTTTAATTTGAGGTGCAGGAATGAAATCTGAGCATCAGGTTATCACTTCATGGGGTCACAGAATGGCCTGGGTGGGAAGGGACCTTAAAGCCCATCCAGTGCCACCCCTGCCATGGGCAGGGACACCTTCCACTGTCCCAGGCTGCTCCAAGCCCCAGTGTCCAACCTGGCCTTGGGCACTGCCAGGGATCCAGGGGCAGCCACAGCTGCTCTGGGCACCCTGTGCCAGGGGCTGCCCACCCTCCCAGGAAACAATGAAGGATCAGAAATAGCTGTTCAGTGTAAATATATGCATTGGGTTAAAACATAAATGCAGCTTCCCTGCTTATAAACTTGCAGGTGTTACAATCTTGCATTGTATAATCCTGAATCCATACATCAGGGGTGAAATTCTGTCCTTTATGTCATTGATTTCTGTGGGCTTGTAGTTTCTCCAAAGATGAATAATGCTGGAACAAAATGGTAGTGTTAAGCAGTAAAGTATCATCACTAAGGTTTGCTCATTAAGGTCAAATAAGAATATGTCACCCCTTTTTGATTAATAGCTCGTGGTGTTAGTTGATACTGATTGCATTTAAGAGCCTGGGGGTAAGAGGCAATTTAAGTTATCTTCAATATCTTCACAAGAAATAAGGTTCCTTTGAAAGCAGATCCCAACAGGGTCTGTTACTGTGGATCCAGTCTGAGGAAGGGGAGATAGCAGTAAAGATTTACCCATTTTGGTACAACCCAAACTGGTACAGGCATCAGTTGCCTCCCATCTGCTCTGCCCAGCCTCTGGTATCTATTCCAGCACTGGGACTGTCCAGCATTTTTCCTTTTTGCTACTCAATTTCCAATCAGAGTGTGGTCCTCAGCTTTTGACATCTCAATGTACAATGTGTTCTTCAAGTATGTAGGACAAAATAACCAAAATACACCACCTTATCAAACACATCTTCAAAGTCTTCTGGGCAATTTGTCACTTATTTATGGTAATTAAAATATGCCATTCTGGAGCTGATGTACAAGAATGATCTGCACTCATCAGATTTTCTTATTCATTAAAGTGTAACAGCTTTAAATTTAGGATTTCCTTAGTACAACGTTTGCAGACTTTAGGAAATTTTGTGTTGCATAACTGAGTAGGGAGACTCCAGATCTTTGCTTCCAGGAGGCAAAGCTGTGCTGAGAAAACAGTGGTGAAGGATTTTTTCCCCATTTTAACCACTTCTCTTTGCAATTCCATGCTGGAAGTGTGTTACTCAATGTGGTGGTTTCGCATGGGAGGCATTCACAGAAGTGACGCTAAGCTTCTCGCTCTTAGAAAGCTGTGTACGCTTCTGTGAAAAATACATGTTAAAGATGAAAGAAACATGGGAACTTGTTTTTTTTCTGGTCAGTAAAGCAGTAACAAGGGCTGAGCAGGCCTTGCTGCAGGGCTGGGCCCCCGTCCCTGGGGAGGCTGCGGGGCTGGTGCTGGGCTGGCCCCGGTGCCGAGCCGCAGCCGCTGGGCCCTGAGAGAGGCCCTGGGCTGGGGCCAGCTTAGCTAAGGTTCTGCTGCTGTTAAGATTTGCTTATAACTACTGGGTAAGGGAGAGGAGAAAGCTATCCGTCCCCTCTCCCAGCATGTTGGTGCTGAGTTCTAGCTTAGCTGCGAAGATTTGCCCCCCTCCTTCCCTTGCAGCTCTCCCTGTAAGTTACTGAGCTTAGTCGTGGGTAGGTGACTATCTGCAGGCTCTGGGTGAGATTCTAACTCTTTTAGTGCTTTAATCTTCTTTTGAGTGACAGAAAGGAACAAAAACATAAATAATGTAAAAGAACAACATGAAGACACTGAGGTCAGTGAAAAAGAATTTAAGTCTTAGATGAGGGAGATGAAGAGATGCCTTTAGTTTTAAGCTAAACTCTTCTTATAAACTTAAAGAGAAAGACTTTTTCTCTATAACGCATGAAGATATATAGAGATAAAAGTGTTCAAATTGCAAATACTGAGTAAAGGCCTCTATACTAAAATAAGTACATGTTAAAGTAACTATGATATTATGAGAAGTTTGAACAGAGAGAGAAGATTAATGAAGATTTTGTGCCCCTAAGAAAAAAAATTATTTCAGAGATAGGCAATGGGAACCTTTGCTTTTAAATAGCTCATCTTTAAAACAGTACCCTATATAGCTCAGTATAGTACCCTAATATAAACAGTATAATATAAATATACCCTATATAATATATAATATAAATACACCCTAATATAAACAGTACCCTAATATAGCTCATAAACACAGCTGTAGAAAAAAGCCTGTAAAAAAAAGAAAAAAGATTTCACGATTATAGATTTCCCTGAGTAGCAGTATTTGCAAAAATTAAGAGCTACAAGGAAATTATTTTCTTGTAGAGAAGTCTCTGTAACATTAACAAGAAGGACTTCGCTCTGTAAATAAACTAAAGACAGACTATTTTAAAAGTAGTAAATGAACTAAAATTTTAAGTTTTGTTTCTTTACATTGTCAGTAAAGAAGTAAAAATTGTAAGGGGAAAAGAAGTGTCTTAAAAGTTTTGTTCGAATTCTTATTACTCTTTCTTTTAGTTACTGTTAATAAACTTTTCTTTATACCCTTCTAAAGTTTTAAATCTGCTTTACCTTTCTCCTAATCCTATATCACAACAGAAAATGAATAAATACATTCTAGTGAGTACACTAGTAATTAACCAACACTGAACCCACCACACTCATTAGTACATTAACCAAGAAATCTCAAATTAGCTATTTTTGTCCAGGTTTTGGGAAAGTCAGGCACCTTCAACACTCACTTTTATTTGCAGAAAATAATCTAAAATCTGCTATTCTGTCAAATAATCTAAAATCTGCTATTCTGCTATTCTGTCAATATGGACAGATCTACTGGGTGTAAAGGGGTGAATACAAAATTATAAGCTAATAATTGTCTTTTAATGAAGATATGTATTTTCCAATGTTTATTTTCATGAAGAATCAAACATGGTCACTACAATTTTTGAAAGAAAACTCTCACAGTGTTTCTGGTTTATAACCTCCTGGTATTTCACAGCTACAGTACAGGTGTGTTGAGCATTACTCTTTGGAAGGTGTTTTCAAGATTAACCAAGGTTCTTAGGGAAGAAATTGGGGGTTTTCTGAATGGAAAGAGCAAATGTGAACAGGGAAACCCCTCAGACATGGCACATGCATGTGTCACTTCTATATCTGCATGTCATTATGTAACAGCACTGGTTTTGAAGAATTAAGTATATTAAAATTTAACTTTAGTGGCAGTAATTCTATCTTCATGGTCAGAATCAGCTTGTTTAATTGGCTTGAGTTCTCCCATCCCAAAAAATTATTCACATGAGCAGATGCAGTAAGATTTTCCCCAGTATTTTCTCAGCCTGACTGGTTCAATTTGAGAGGTTATTTTAAAGTTTACTTCTGATGTTTGGGAGATATCAATGCCTCTATGCAGATGCCATTTCCCTGATGTTTTAAGATAATATTTGGGAAAGGAAATCACACTCTGCATCCTGTTTCAGTAATAAATGTCATATCTCGTTTAGAGTTTCTCACATGGCCAAAATTGCCCTGTAAACTGATTTCTTAGCAGTAAGTTTGGTGCTAAGACCAAACTTTGCAGTGCTTTATTCTATCCCACCGACAGCTGAAGTCAGTTTTGTCAACTACATCAACCAGGGTTTGCCCACAAGCAAAAAGCTCTCTAGTAAAAGTGAAGCAGAAGCTGGGTGCATTTTGGGGCTTTATAAATGGAATACAAACGTGTCCACACCCATGCTAAACAAAGGGATGTCCATCATCCCTTTGTCCTGGTGCAGCCCAGGACTATTTATTTAAATCAACAATAGCATTGGTCTGAAAACCAGCAACTTTTGGAAAACAGATTAATTCCACCAAAATCGCACAAGTTTGAAAGTGCAGCCAAATCCTCATGCCTTCAGAAAAAGTACAAGCTCATGAATTATTTTGTGTGCTATGTCTTTTAAATATTTCCCGGATCCAGCTGAGAAAGACAGCAACTCACAGCAATAATCTGATAAGACATTGAATTTCTATTAATTACTGCAACTGTTTTGTGTGTTCATCTCATGAATTAAGCATTTTTGCTTAGATTCTGATTATTTTCCACCTTTCATTACTAATGTACTATCAAATCATTGTCAAAAAAAAAAAAGCAAGACTGATAAACATTTAACATCAAGGAGGTGTATTTATTTATTTATGAATTTTTTGAGCACAAAGGTAATGAGAGTACTGACAAATTTCATGTTTCATTGACAAGTTACTTTGAATTTCAGAATATACAAGTATTTAAAACAACTATTTACTCCCAAGTGTTTTGGCAGGCCAAAGACAAATGAATCATGCATAAGTACTAATAAGGTTTCCAATCTGTCAGTTCTGCTTTTTCTGCTGCTCCCATGACTTAAGTTTGGATGATTGGATTTGTTTTAATTTTTAGGTATTTCCTTTGAAGTGATGAATCACAGCCACAGCTCCCAATATCTATTCACAGGCTGTGCTCAGGAGGATGCACTGAACAACCTGGGCTGGTGGGCGCTGCCCCTGCCCAGGGCAGGGCTTGGGACGAGGATTTTCGGAAGTCCCTTCCAACCCAGGCCATTCCAGTGTCAGTTTTTGTGGCCCTGACAATGGTGTGTGGAACCCCCACTGTGGGCCCTGTGAGGGGGGCTCCCCTTGCAGGTTCTGTGCCAGGAATGATGCATGGATGGAACTCTTGGTTTCTCAGTCTTCAGGCTGTTGTTTATTTTTCTCTTATCAGAAGTTCAGTACGCCGTCTGCACACCAGACTTAGCACACCAGAAGCAAGGCACCAAAAGGTCACAAGACACACAGATTCAAGGTCTTTTAAAGCTATTTCACCCAATTAACTCTTAAAACATACTTTGTTTCTACCTTTCTACCAATAACTAGTAATTTGTCTATTAATGCAACACCTACACTGCGGCTTTCTCTACCCAATAATTTTGTGCCACCAACACTATAGAGAATGAAGTAGATGAAAAACAAGAAGGAGATGAGACAATGCCCAAAATCCTCCATCTTGTCTTCTATTTACTTCCATACTAAAATCCCCAAACTCTAAATTTTTCACCCTGTGATAAACTATATTACTATCTACCACCACCTNAAAAAAAAAAAAGCAAGACTGATAAACATTTAACATCAAGGAGGTGTATTTATTTATTTATGAATTTTTTGAGCACAAAGGTAATGAGAGTACTGACAAATTTCATGTTTCATTGACAAGTTACTTTGAATTTCAGAATATACAAGTATTTAAAACAACTATTTACTCCCAAGTGTTTTGGCAGGCCAAAGACAAATGAATCATGCATAAGTACTAATAAGGTTTCCAATCTGTCAGTTCTGCTTTTTCTGCTGCTCCCATGACTTAAGTTTGGATGATTGGATTTGTTTTAATTTTTAGGTATTTCCTTTGAAGTGATGAATCACAGCCACAGCTCCCAATATCTATTCACAGGCTGTGCTCAGGAGGATGCACTGAACAACCTGGGCTGGTGGGCGCTGCCCCTGCCCAGGGCAGGGCTTGGGACGAGGATTTTCGGAAGTCCCTTCCAACCCAGGCCATTCCAGTGTCAGTTTTTGTGGCCCTGACAATGGTGTGTGGAACCCCCACTGTGGGCCCTGTGAGGGGGGCTCCCCTTGCAGGTTCTGTGCCAGGAATGATGCATGGATGGAACTCTTGGTTTCTCAGTCTTCAGGCTGTTGTTTATTTTTCTCTTATCAGAAGTTCAGTACGCCGTCTGCACACCAGACTTAGCACACCAGAAGCAAGGCACCAAAAGGTCACAAGACACACAGATTCAAGGTCTTTTAAAGCTATTTCACCCAATTAACTCTTAAAACATACTTTGTTTCTACCTTTCTACCAATAACTAGTAATTTGTCTATTAATGCAACACCTACACTGCGGCTTTCTCTACCCAATAATTTTGTGCCACCAACACTATAGAGAATGAAGTAGATGAAAAACAAGAAGGAGATGAGACAATGCCCAAAATCCTCCATCTTGTCTTCTATTTACTTCCATACTAAAATCCCCAAACTCTAAATTTTTCACCCTGTGATAAACTATATTACTATCTACCACCACCTGATTCACACACTTGTAGATTCTAATTCATCCCAAAGTCTTGGAAGTTTTCTCTAGGGATGGAGGTTAAAAGCAGTGTTCTGCTAAGGATCAGGACATCTCAGAACAGGCAGAGAAACATTCCCTGTGCCCTGGACTCCAACATTCCAGCATTCTGTAACCTATCCCACAATAAAGCCTTGGAGTGATATTTACCTAAGGAATCCTTACTAGACAATGGCACAGATTGGTTTTTCCAGAGCCCTTTCATGAGCAGGAGATGATGGGAATGGCACAGACTGGTTTTTCCACAGCCATTTCATGAGCAGGAGATGATGGGAATGGCACAGATTGGTTTTTCCAGAGCCCTTTCATGAGCAGGAGATGATGGTGGTGATTTTCTAATCCAAACCAGTTTTCTCATTTAATAGTATCCCATAATCACACCGAACAAAAATACGTGCAAATGTCAACAGATTTATGAATTCCTTGATTATAGAGATCAGATGAATTCCATTGGGAATTTCTTTTTGTGCATGTAAGTAATTGAACAATTAAGAAGTTTCTCAGGAAAGATCACTCCACTTAACAAGCCCCGGAGTGATCCAGAAGAGTAGTAGAGATTATCCTGATGGATAATTAGACATTTCACACAAGAAAATTAATATTCCAAAGCACAGATGAGGGCAGTAGTTAGCAAAGCAACTGGAATTTGTTGGAGTCATGGGAGAGCTGTTATCTTATGTGGATCTCTTATATGCAAAAACCAGAAGTTTTATTGTTATAGATAGTAATCTTCAGAATTGTATTGTTATTAATGTAAAATATGAATTCTCCTCTGACAGTGGGTGGTGGTTAATTGCCTTTGGTTTCCTGGTGAGATTGTCCAAATATGACTGGACCATGTATATATAGAATTTAGGAATATTGAATATCAGAATTTGGGTAGCTCTGGTCCAACACAGCAGGACAATTCAATACTTCAGATCCTCATTTGCACTGTGGGTAACAACAGAAAAAAATGGGAAGCATTCTGGGGAGTTCACAACAAGGAAAAATACTAAGTTCAAAAGAATTTTGGATTTTCATTTCATTAATTTAATTATGCCTCCTCTCTCTCCATCCCCAAATGAAGATACTGCATAAAACTTTATGTATTTTCCACATGTGCAGTGTCAGGGTTATATCCAGACCCAGTTTATCCAGAGGAAACAAGGGATTATTGCAAAGGATAAGCAATTTTTTCTACTAAAGATTATTTACATTGTAAATAGTCACAGATGATGTTTAAAACTAGCAAGTGTGGTGTGAGATTCCAGTCTGAAAGTGGGAAAGTTCACAGGGGGGACAATTCTGATTTGTTCTCCACAGATGAGGGCCCCAGTTCCTGGGAGGTGCCACGGGGCTGTGAGGAGATACTGTTGTGGGAGTTGCTTTAGCTGCCGCTTGTCCATAGCTGAGGTGCGTTTCAGAAGAAAACCCCATGATAAAAAAAGAAATTAATTAGCCGATTATACATATTTGTTAGATCTAAGAACAAACACAAATGTTTAATTCCTTAATAACAACAATAAACTTCTAAACCTGCAAAGCTGATACAAGTTTAGGGATAGGAGACTGAGCTTTCAGCCTGAGTAGTTTGGTTTTCTCTTGTTATTTACTTTAGCAGGGCATTTACTCTGAATTCTGCCAAAAGGAGCAGTTTGGGGGAAGAGATACCTCATCTGCAGACAGGTGCTGACACATCAGCTGCATAATTAGAGATGTGTACAGAAATACACTTAACAGTGCATTTGTGATGGGAATTTGTTACATTTAGCTTGTCTTCATATAATAATACTCTGATAAGTATGAATTCTCACATTAGGATTGTGGAAGACCCATTATCACCCATTTCCAAACTTTCTTCCAGAGGGCTTGATTTCTTTGCTATCTTATCCTACCCTTTCAACAGTGCAGAATTTCCCCAGCTTCTAAATCTAATTTTGTCTTCTTCTGATGTCACCTCCTGAAAAAAAATTCCTATTTCTGTGAGGCACAAGGTTACCAGTAGCTTTTATATGTGTATTCCAAACCCTCTAGTCTGAAGACAGTCTGCCAACAGAGTTTAAGGATGACAGTGTTTCATTACAAGGCCTTTGAAGTTCCTGAGGTACCACAAATGGCTGTTATTGAGACTTTGCCTTGATTATTATTTTTCCTGTCAGACTTTTAAGCCATACAATATCAGCTTTCTTTTGACTTCACTGCTTAGTTCCTTTTATGGTAAAGCTTAATACAGTGACCATATGGAGCAGCTGAAAGGCTGCCAAGTGTTTAAATACAGGGTTATAAATACAGAGACAGCACAGGGGCTTTTCCCCCCTTAATGTATAGTCCTGTTGGTTTGAGCCAAAGCAGACAGTAAATCAGAATGTATAACTTGTTTTGCCATTCACTTCATGGGCTTTTTATATATAGAAGGTATCTTAGTGCAGTAGAGTGAAATACTTGCAGTTTGGGGAGGGAATGTTCCATGGGACACCTGTGAGAGCCAAAGGAAAAGTTAGACTTTGAGTTTTGTTTTACAGCAAGTTCCTACAAAAACGCAGTGGCAAAGGGATATCCTTTCTTCTTGGCTTTGGTGCTCAGCCTCAGGCTGTCCTCAGCCCTGACCTTTTCCTCTGGGTGGAGAGGAGCTGCCTTCTCTTTGCCTTTTTCTGCTGCAAGTGGGAAGGATGCTCTGTGTGCCTGGACATAGAGATTTCATGGCTCATATCTTCCAAGCAGCAACCCCTTCTTGCTCTGGTCTGTGTTCTCCTACAGCTCGTGTTGTTCTCCCAGAGTACACGAGGAGAAAAGGCTCATTCCTTTCACTGCCTGGACACTTAAGCACTTTGGATTGGAAGGAATTAAATTGCTTGTGTGAGTGCCAGAGAGGAAAGCAGAGGAGGTATGGCAGTGAGTGACAGCAGAGCTACAAGCAGCACCAGGGAAAGCTGCAAGCGCTCCTGCTCCTGCTCCTGCTCCTGCTCCTGCTCCTGCTCCTGCTCCTTATACCCTTCATGCCATATGTACTTCACCTGTGTGCCCTTTTGTGATTGGTCAGTACTCGGCTCACTGCCTTCAATACTAGACACGTGTCCTACACAGCTGTAGCCCATTAGGGATGAGGCTCAGCCACAGCCCCACTCTCAATTACCACAAGCTGTGTGCCTACAACACAGCTTGCACGTGGAGGGAAAGGGATGCTGCTTATGAAAGCTGTTTTTCTTCTGCAGTAATTACAGCAGAAGAGATTTAAACCTTAGAAAGCAAAAGCTTCACATGCTCAGGTCTGTGCGTGTCATCTGCACCTTTGCTCTCTTAATGCACTGTGATATTTTTTGTTATCCAGATTTTATGGCTCTGTTTAATAGGAAACTTGTGGATGTAAAGGTCTGCTATTGTATCAGTAGGATGAATTAAAAATATATAAAGATTTTTTTTGGTTTTTTTCCAGAAGGAATTGTTTTTTCTCAGCCACCCACTGCTGGAGGAGAGCTGCCCTACCCTAGAAAAACAGCTAAGGCAGAACCAGCACTCCTAAAAGTAATAATTTGTATTATTTGCAAACAGATGGCCAGAAACGCACTTTCCCTTACAATCATCACTTATCCCTTTGGCTGCCAAAACTCCACTGCACACATCTTTGCTGCTCTATGCTAATAACATCAACTGAAAGGGCTTGGAATGTCAGCCTTTACCTGCTTCACTCCACAAGTGAGCTGCCAGCTGGGCTGTTTGAGGGAAGCTTTGTGCTTCAAGCATTAGGTCTGGGCTCTGGAGACTTGTGTTCCTACCAGGGCTCTGCCTTAGATTTCCTGTGTCACCTTGAACAAATAACACTCACACAACCTCAGCTGCCCATCTGTTAACACAGGCATGGGAATTATGATGGGAATGAATTCCACTTTGTAACAGTTCTTAAGGTTGAAGACCCTTCATCAGAAGTGCTGCTCAAAGCATGGTTCTGGAGACAGATTGGAATGGAATCTCACATGGTAGTGGAGGACAAGGTGCTTTCTGTGCTGTGATTGCTGAACTGCTAGAGTGACAGGAATGCAGGAACCTTAAAGCTGGACCCAAACCATTTGTTGTTTTATTTTTCAGAAGTCCCACACTGGCCATCCCTGTCCCATCTCTTGACATGATCATTGTGCTGCTGCTTCCCCTGCAGACTCAGCATCACTTTTCTTCAGTGAGTTCATCCCAGCATTACATCACCACTTTTCCCTCTGGCCTTTCTTTGCTTCTGGGTAACTCTGAAAATTGTCTATTTCTATAGCTGCAGCTCTTTACATCACAAAATGAACTTTTTTTAGCTGTTCAGTGCACCTGAGTACTTTGGGGGATGTACAGCCTTTGTTACAGGAGCTGCTGCCTCACAGGACCAGGTGTACCACAGGGACAGAGCAAAGGAGCTCAGAGCTGACAGGTGAATGCTCCATACACACACAGCAAACACACCTGTAAATGTTAATTACCCTGCACACCCAGCTGTTAACCTGCCTGAATTGAACAGTCACTGGCCAGATGTTATCTTTAGTGAGAACCAGGCTCTTCTGTCCTTCCCCTCATCCCAGGGGGAGCCTGCTTTGCACAGATTAGTGCTGTGCAAGTGTTCACCCTCATCGCCTCCTGCATGCACTGGCCAGTTCATGCTGACTCACCTGGCTGTATGTAACTGCCAGGCAGTGAAACCATCCTAATTTCAAGTATTTAATTTCCAGTTTCCTATGAACAGCTTTCACTATAAACATTATTTTGGTTTTCTAAGGAGAGCTCTGGCAGCATTGCAGCATTTTTGTCTGTGTTTATCACTGAGGTATCACCACGGAAGTCACAGGTATAGCAGCCCAGAGCAGAAGGAAGGTGGTCAGCAGGCCCCTTGCCCAAAATTTCTTTAAAAATGGATTGTCTTGGAGAAGGACGAGGAAGGGAGGTAGACAGTACAGTGGTTCTGGAAATCTTCTGAGTCCACAGGTGAAATCACAGCTTAGATTATATGAATTTGTTAAATTTAGTTTGTCTCTAGCCATTCTACAGTACACTGGCAGGTGTAAATTATCTCATTGGGATTGTGGAAGACCCATTGCTATCCATTTCAAAACTCTTCCAGAGCAATAGAGATGTTCAAGGAGATGATGTGACACCCTCTACCAAAATGTATTGTATGGAGGATGGAGACTCTCTCATTGTTCTCTAAAAATGCTTTTGTGTAGTTGGTACTGTGCTGCCATTTTATCTCACTTTTCTCTGTGTGAGGGAATAAAAAGCTGTCCTTAGCCAAGTGTTTTCCTGCTGGATTTTAAATAGACTGGAGTTCAACTGGGTTTTGGTTCACAAGTCAGTTAGCACTTCAGGGGGAAACTGTCTGCATATGTTTGCATCTCCTGAGTTTTGCTCAGAGTTTCAGATTCAAACAAAACTGAGAGCCCAAAGGAGAACCCAGCTTGAACTGCCAGCACAGTCTGACTTGGGGTTGGAACTATGCAAAATCTCTATATTTAGTTTGGTTTCAAATAGCTACACTAAGTCCTTATGCAGATCCCAGGAGGCATTTTAAACTTTGCTCACTACTTACCCCAAGTTCCCTTGATATATTTGGCAATTTCAAAGTTTTCTATACTGCCTGCCAAAATTTTAGGTCTATAATTATACCTGATACAAGCATTTTTTTCTCCCCCTGCCCTCTCCAAATCATTCCACTCAAGTAACTCCTAAAGGCTAAGAGAGAGTGTGAGTGGTGTCTTTCTTGTAGAGATAGATGTGGAGTGAAACCCTGAGAGACTGCATCACAGTTTCTCCTTCCATCCTACAGCACTTCTCATTGATTCCAACAATATTTTCTTAAGTAATAACTGGCTCTGACCTTAGCACCTTGTCCTTTAGAAGCTTTTGTCTGGGTCTCTTTACAGAAAAATAGCACAGAACAGACTGTGGTGTGAATAACCATGGAATGTTTTCCTTGAGCCAGGCTTACCACATACAGAGCTCCAGCAAGGCACATACATTACTAAAAATAATAGCCTCAAACTATTCCGGTGTCGTTTGTTCATTATTAAGTCTATTACCTCTGCAGTGAGGCTGCAATGCTCAGGCCTTTCTGGTTCTGTGCAGAGCAGTTTATTAATGGTGCCTTTGTTTCAGAGGGATGGCACAGGGAGCTGAGCCCAGGACTTGGACCTGCTCAGCAGTGATGAAGCAGCTACTTGGTGCTGTTTAATATCTTAAATGACTCCATGCCCATAAATCAGCTAGCCATAAATTATGTTTAATGCTGAAAAATAACCACCAAGCAAACAGATCTTTAACCTGTAAATGTTAATTCTGTTTGTTAATACTTAGTGGCTCCAGCAGTGCTTGGAGGCTGCACAGGCTATTATTCATTTTGACTCCACTCCAACCCTTTTGCAGAAAAGCCTTTCCTAGATCTCCATAAAAATGGGAGCTGCCTCAGGGCACCCATGCCCAAGACACTGCACCACAGCTATTGTGGTGAGTGAGGGGGTCACATCCCACAAGAACTGGGAGCTGGGAGCTGAATTCCAGCCATCCCTCAGCTCAGCTGCTCACTGCAGAGTGGCTTTGCAGGTGTTTGGCCCTGGGACAGAGCAGCCACACTGGCAGAGCCACTGGACCCAGCTCAGATGACTCTGACTGTCAGCTGCCAGTGATGCTGATCATGGCCAGGGCTCTGTGCTGTGGTGGGGATGAGGGCTGCACTCACATCC
The DNA here is from genome assembly GCA_013399835.1 of Leptocoma aspasia. Lineage (NCBI taxonomy): Eukaryota > Metazoa > Chordata > Aves > Passeriformes > Nectariniidae > Leptocoma > Leptocoma aspasia. Next base: position 380,921 of record VXAX01001307.1, on the reverse strand, counting down.
TGGGTGCCAGAAGGTGAAAGCGGGAGACAATCCAGGCTGAAAGGAGAAGGTTTATTCCCTTCTTTCCCTCTTTCATTTATCCCAGCTCTGTGTCCTTCCCCTTCCCATGTGCACTCTATCCCAACAGCTACAAACCCCTTTTTTAAATATTTTTGGCATTGTGTGGGGGGGTGCCTTAATTTTCCTTTGTATCATTCACATGATTTTATTCCCACACATGGATGTTGGAAAGGACTCTCGGCTGCAGGGTGGAGACAAGGCAGGGAGGTGCAGAATATCCCATCAGGGATTCCTTTACTGCCAGCTCCACCTAAAGTGTGACTGAATCCTGCTCTGCTTTGGTGGTGCAAAAATCATGTTGTGAATCAAATCCTGTACACCTGATTGTCCTTTAAATCCTTCATTTTGATTTAAATCAGCAAGTGGATGATTCAAAAAAATCAAGCACACATCATTAGGTGTCTACTTACATTTAAAACTCTGTTATTGAAATATTTGTAGCATAGGATTATGGAATTACTTGGGTTGGAAGGAACATTAAAGATCATCTGCCTCCAACCCTGCTTCCATGGGCAGGGATGCCAATTATGTTGTCCGGCATATTTTCTGCTTCCAATTCTGTTGAAGTCATTCTCTCCTTGAGTGAAACTAATTTTCACTCTGAATTTTGGCTTTGTTCCTTCTAGGCAATAGAAATATCAAAGAATTTATAAGGTAAAATAATTTTGTACATCAAAAAGCCATCTGGACCTTAAATTTATTTTACATTTGATTCTATTTTATTGTTTTGTCCCTGCACTTCACTAAATACAAATGTTTGGAAATGAAGTTGGTTAAAAGATGGCAAAAATCTGTAACAAACTTTGCAATTAAATCTTTTACCTTCATTTGAGCAATTAAAAACAGTGGCTAATGCTGCACATGTGAGTGTTTATTCTTACATTGGTAAAGTACCGTTTATGGGAAAAACTGGTTTTTTCGTATTTCTTCCCTGATAATTGGCAACAGGTCCAAACTGTGAAGCTGAGGTTTGTCCCTTGTTGAGATGTAAATTGTATTAGCTATATAATCCTTTATTGGGTCAATTTTTTTTTTGTTAAAATCTGACTATCTATGAACTAAAGGAGGCATTTTCATTCTGAAAGTTGAAGTATTTACATCAGAAAGCTTTATCAGCACAGTTCCATTTCATTCCAGAAGATAAAATGATGTGGAAATAAATATTGGCCTTGATCTAAGCTGCTGTCCAGCAACAGGAAAACCATCTTTCTCTTTTTTAAAAATATAGCAGTTCAAAAAATATCAGATAAGAGTGAATAACAGAGAAAATGGGCTGACAATAAAATGTAAGTGGGAACCAAATGTTAACATTCTACTTATCAAACTCTTACAAGCAGAAGAGAATGTGTACAATGGTAATTAACACCCACTCATCACATTCTTCTAGAAGATTAAAGAACAGGTCCTAGCCTCAGTACTTACCTTTGCAAATATACTCTCATCAATTCATCCATTTCCGAAGAGAATGAGGCTTTTATTTCACCTTCCTCTGCCAGGTTTTTTTCTCATTGGGCTGCTTTTCCCTTTCACCACACAAGGATTCCTATCTCACCTACAGGTGGAAATTCCTTGGCCTTTCAGTGCACCCAGTTAAGTCTCCACAAAAATAGATGGGATATCACAGATACAGGAATTATGAAAGCAGGATTTATGACATCTGATAAAGCTGAATTTTAGCCCCTGCAGGAATGTGTTATAAAAATCAAGCCATGGAAGGAGCAGAGTTTTCCATTTCTGGCCAAATGCCACATCTCTCATTGCTAATACAAATAATAACAGTTTCCCTCCAGAGACCACAACTCCATCTCCCCCTCCTCATGGAAATGTCACACAACTTTTTCTCATTCAAATCACTAAAAATATATATTTAGTTAGCTTTTCAAAATGCATGTATTACCTAATGACATGATTGCTTGGCTGCCTAATTTACAAGAAGTCACTTGCATAACCAGCAGATAAATATAGATGAAGGCTTTATCCATGTGTATATAAAAAGAGAATTATCCATGTGTATATAAAAAGAGAATGTGTGTGGCACTTCAAGAATACAAAAATTTAACTTAAAGCCTTTATTAGATTTAGTTTTTAATTTTTGTTTTCCAAACATATTCCTTTAAGAGACTTTTGATTTGGTGATTTCTGCTGTGCTCTGAGACTTTATAAAATATAACTGCTTTCATTAACTGGGGAATCACATTCCTTTAACATCCAGTTCCCTTGCATCTGGCAGCATCCATCCCTGCAAACATCCTCTCAGCCATGAACATTTTCTTGGTGTTAGCATGCAAATATTTTCATGCACCATCTTGCTGAGACTTTAGCAGATGCAGATGCAGGTTTCATTTATTGAGTATTTTCTAAATATAACCACAGTATGCCTTCCATGTGATTCTGAGAATGAAAACATCTCAGCAAATCGACTTTTCCCTGGAATTGCTGGTTCTTGGCCAGGAGGTGTTGGTTGAACACTGGTAGGAGCAGATGTAACAAGGCAATGAAGGCAATCATTAATGCGATTACATACAGTTACTGGACCACAAATGAAACTTTCAATTTCCACGCCATTAGGAGCCTGCAGAAGGATAAAAATACAGTTTGCAATCCTTGCTCAGATAAATGATTGCTGCTCTCAAACCCTTGAGCAGTTTTAACAAATGATCACTGGCTGGATTCCCCCGTTGGGCGGTGCCTTCAGAAAAACAGAACTATTAAAACACATCATCACAGATTCTTAATGAATCCATTCTCTATATCCCTCCCCTATCCTGGTAGGAAACATGGAGCTAAATATAACTGGAAAATTGAACTCATACCAAGGTTCTCTAATCTCCCTCTTCAGCTGAATTTATAGATGTGCTCATGTTGATTTATTATTGAAATTTCTTTTGGTAAAAAGCAATGATATCAGGGAGCTAGAATGACACATGAAATGTAGTCCAAGGTAAATTAAAGTACTTAAGCACAGCGGTTATCTCCTGATTATTACTAAGCACATTAGACAGCTCAGGATTCTTGCAAACACTCAATATATTAAGATGATCAGTCATCAGCACGGCTCTCTTCATGTTGCTGCTGTTATGAATCACTTTTATGAGAAAATGAGCTCTTGATTTCTATCTAGGTAGGGAGACTAAAAGGAAAAGAGAAAAAAACGTTTGTCAGAGCAGTAATGCAAGGCACCCATGGCTGGATTTCCCCTCTGAATTGGTGGGGGCTGCACTGATGGGGAATAATAAGGTGTTAAAGTGACCTTGGTGAATCTGAGGGTGTGACACGGACATTGGAAGAAATAGCAGGGCAAGAGGGAGTGTCCAGCTTGAAAATTACGTAACTGCCAGCTGCACACACACACACACACACACACAAATAGCTTTTTGTACCTGTCAGTAAGGATGATAATCTTGTTCTCAACCAAATGATGAGACAGCAGCACGCCTCCTATCCTAAAAGAGTAAAATCACATGCTCATGTCCCTGGGCATTAGAGCTCCGTTCCAAGTGAGCATCTGGTACAAAAAAACAGCAGAGGAACTTCCCAGGAACACACCAGTCCCTGTCCCTTCTAACACTGCCCATCAGTGCTGCTATTCTGATCTCATCTCTGAATATATAAATCCCAGCAAAGGCAAAATAACAGGACTGTTACAATAACAACCTCTAGAAACTTTGGCAGCTGTGGTTTGAAGGGATCTGATGCCACTCCAACAGGTTTCGTACTCAATGAATTTTTCAAAAGACAGGAGACCAAACTGGGAACTTTTAGTTTATTGCTGAAGTTTCAAGGTTCACGCCATTATTTGCAGTAAAGTTGTAGATGCTGGAATATAAGGAAAGATTGAGCCATCAGAGTTGCTTTCTTTACTCCGTGGCTTCATTTTTATCAGGTGAAGGACAGATATTTCCTGCTGTCACTGGTCTGCATTTAGTGATGAACAGCACAGCCATCATCAGTGTTTAAAATAATGTTATGAATTTTAAAATATAGAATGGGGGAGGAGAGATTAAGAGGGCATAAAATCAAACTTGGAGTCTGAAATGGATACTTAACATTCTGTAAATATAATATAAAATAAATATAATTATGTATATATTAAAAAGCATAATATATTGTATTGTAAACATNCACACGGCCCCACACCCGTGCAGGCACGGTGGAAAGCCGTGCAGTGCTGCGTGAGTGCGGCGCCGGCCGGTCCAAAGTCCCGCACGGTCCCATGGCGGGGGAGGCTCCGTGCTTCCCTGCGTTCCACGGGGAGCCTCGGGGGTCGTCCGGCACAGCTCTGTGCCTCTCCCGGGCGGGACCGGGGCCGCCCTGCCCAGCATCGGCTCAGGGATCCCACACGGCCCCGTGTTTGGGGGGCGGGGGGGCGGAGCCCCGCCTGTGGACAGGCTCAGGGGAGCCCGCACGGCACTGGCAAAAGGGAGGGGGGTGAATGGGGGGGTTACAAAAAAAGGGGGGGTAACCTGGATAATACACTCGAACAAGATCAATACATTTTTAAACAGCAGCTTTAAACTCGGAAAAACTAGAACTGTGGTGAGTGACCCTTTTTTTTATTCATAACAAATATCTTGGCAGCAACAGAGAAACAAAGAAATTGTCATTCAGCATATAAACAACCCTTTTAGATTTATATCCCGGAATGACAATTCCAAGAAACAAACAAGGCTGCACCTCTCAGAAAACATCAGAGGTTAAACAGACACAGGACAGACAGGGGCTGATTCTATCACAATTGTGTTTGCCCCACCCAGTGCCATTTGATTTGGATTACTTGCATGACCATGGAAGGTGTTTGAAAGCCACGTGGTGGGCAGGCTGAGATGGGCTGCTAGTGACACGCCCTTCAGTGACACGCCCTTCAGTGACATGCCCCTCAGTGACATGCCCTTCAGTGACATGCCCTTCAGTGACACACCCTTCAGTGACACGCCCCTAAGTGACACACCCCTCAGTGCCTGCTGTGAGCTTGGGGCTGGGCTTGGGCTGTGGCTCATCAGGACACAGCACAGGCCTGGTTGGTATCAATGTTTGCCCAGTTCAGGTCCTTGTCACCTCTTGTGCTTCCTCAGGGCTTAAGGACAGGCTGCGACAAGGGAAGAAAAGGTTTTCTGTTCTTGCACAGCACATTTTTGCAAAGTGTCAGTAAAACTGTCTGAGCTGGAGCTGCACAGTTCCCATAGCACACGGTGTCCCTGCCAGGCCAGGCTGCCCAAGCACCTACAGGTCTGTTCAGCTTTACCCACACAACAGCACCTCCCCTATCAACAAAACACATAAACATCTCAGAGCACAACCAAAACTAAACTGTTCTCCACAAATGACCTCTAAGCTTTGGTCTTGGCTCTGCCTTGCCAGAGATCATGGAATCGTGGAGCGGTTTGGGTTGGAAAGGATCTCACCATCTCATTCCACTCCTTGCTGTGGGCACTGTTATAGATGAGTAATGCGATGGTTGACTCTCACACTTAAGGGGTGAATAGTATGTAAATCTTAAGAGATGTTTTGTAGATGTATAGTTATGTTTCCCCCCCCCCTCGCATTGTTATCACAGGATGGCCTGGGTAGTCGGGGTATTTGGGAGGGTTGGCTTGTTACTATGGCAACACCTGACCTCCAATCAAGATGTAAGAAAGTGATCTGCACCACAGGATGGTGAAAAAGGAGTTGACTGACAAGACTTTGAGAGGGGCTGTCACAGTTGAGTTTATGGACAGCAAAGAAAGGTGACATAGACTCCATGATTCAGAAGGCATAAAACCATTTATTAATAGAAATCACATTCTTATAGAAAGGATTGTGAACCTAAAACCTAATTGGTCTTTAGGAGACTCCTCTCGCACTATTGGCCAAACAGGGAACAGCACCTACTTGTAAACATTTCACACAACACCAGGTGCAAGGGATAAGATAATAATTGTTTTAATTCTTTTCTCTAAGTTTCCCAGGCTGAGCCTGGGAGAAATTATCTCTGTTCTTTCTTTGACTGAACTGAGAGTCTCCACAGTTCCCCCTTTTCACAGTAAAAAAAAGGAGCTGCGTTTGTAATCATCTGCAGGGCCCTCTGCAGGAAGGAGAACAAACACAGTTCAAGAGGTTTATCAGTTGTCAATTAAAACCTCACTCAAAAGCTGATTTAGATTGAGCAAAGAGATTTTCAGCATATACCACTGAATTCTCTACAATCCCATCTTTTTACAAGCATCCAGTCTTCTTGTTCCTTTGTGCAAGAGACGTAGCTATAAATTCTAAGAAATCAGTTCATAATTCTAATACAGTAACAAAACCTCTTTAGTGTGCTTAAAGGACTGGCAGTCTACCTTGCCAACAGCCTTTCCCCAGGGTGNTTTTTTTTTTTTTTTGGAAAGAAGCAGCGGGCAGAGAATCCCAACCCCGCCGGGCGGGGTGGACCTGGCCCTGGCGGGCAGTAGGAGTGTCCACGCTGAGGCCAGATACGTTTCACCTTGGTTTTGGGGTTCTTGGCACAGCCCACGCCTGCCCAGGACGAGACGGCCATCGTCACTCTCCCCTTTGCCTCCCTCCCGCACCACACAGTGGGTTCCGGGCCGGCTCTCTGGTTCGCCGTCCCTCCCCCAGCCCCTCTGGGCACGGGACTACCGGCAGCTCCGTCAGAGCCCCGGGAATGCGAGCGGTCCCGGCGGGGCGCCCTGGGTCACCGCGGGGACCCCACCTGGGAAGGCGGGGCCCCTTCCAGGAGAGCGTGTGTCCCAGAAGTTTCAGTTTTTTCAGCCCGGAGGGGGCCGCAGACAACTGGCGTGCCACGCTGCCGATGGAAGCAGGCGTTGGTGCGGAGCGGAGCCGCTGCCGCCGGGACCTGGGCGCTCCCCTCTCAGGCGGCGGGACCTGGGCCCTCCCCTCTCAGGCGGCGGGACCTGGGCCCTCCCCTCTCAGGCGGCGGGACCTGGGCCCTCCCCTCTCAGGCGGCGGGGCGGGGAGCGGAGCCGCTGCCGGCGGCGTGGTGGGAGCTGTCGCGGATTGCGGGGGCCCGCGAACAGCACGGCCCTGGCGGCGGGCTCCCAAGTGGCGATTTCTGTCGGTGCCGGCGCTTGCGGTACCTCTGGCAGCGCTGCCGGCGTCTGCGCTGTAGAAAAGGAGAAGACGACCAGCGGGTCGCCCGGTTCCGCTGCATCACTCGCCAGCAGCAGGAGCGGCTGTGCTGGCTGGGCGCTCAGTCCCCCCACCTCCCCCGGTATAGGGAGGGAGCGAGCAGCTGCGGCGGCGGGCTCGGCAAACACAGCCAAGCAATGTGCAAAGCTGGGAAAGTCGGTGCCGGCCCTGGCTGAGATAAAAACGTGCCGGCTGCTCCCTGCGGAGCAGAGGCAGGCGCCACTGGCGGGCACAGCAGGACGGCCTGGGGCGGGGGCTCGCCCACCATTCCCTGTGGGGCAGGGAATGCCAGAACTGCCAGTGGTGGCAAAGGCACCCTCGTGGTTTCTCGTAACGCGGGGGGAGCCGGAGCCAGAGCCGCAGGCGGAGTAAATGGAATGGGACGCTCTGTCACGCCCGATCGGGACACGGTTCCCAGAGCGATCACCGGCGAAATACATGTTAGCTTTGTCACTTCACTGTTCCTTGGGGTCTTGCCTCAAAAGGCTTTAGAAATGCATCTCCAGGTGGTGACTAAAGGTTTTGCAGTTGCATCCCCTGTGGCAACTGTATCAAATAAACAATCGCTTAGCTCTTCACAAGTCCCTGGGTCAAAGGCAGCACTCACATCCACTGCAAAGCCCTGATTTTTGGCCCAGGATAGCAGATCACAGACTAAATCATCCGAGACTTTGATTCCCATAAGAGGCAGTAGAGTCCTTCATACAGAGAGAATCGATTGTTCATCTTTAGTGAGTTGGTTCTCCATTTTAAGGAAAACCTTTCCCCGGGCAGCTGTCCACCCCAGGAGGTAGACAATCTGCTCTGCTGGGGGTCTGTCCCCATCCCACCTCTGAGGCTAGAAACCCGTGGTCCCAAAGGGACAAATCTTCTCCAGGAAGACGCAGAGATAAATCACAATTACCTCTCTCTTAGGAGGGCAGAAGGTGTCCATCTTGCAGGGAATGCTGGAGGTCAGCCTGAGGCATCTCTGGTTAACGTCAGAGGTCAGCCCGAGGCGTCTCTGGTTCGTCTCGCAGGCTCCTCAGCAGGGTCTGCAGAGACTTCTCCCGTTCGTCTTGCTCTGATGGAGGCTCACCTGATCATCTCCAGTTCGTGCCAGACACACGTCTGGGGTCAGCAATAGTCACTCCAGTTCGTCTGCACCCTCGGAGGAGTCAGCAATGGTCAGGCACACATCGGAGGCCACCAATTGTTCAGGCTGATGTCCAGCTACACATCCGGGGTCACCAAATGTCACAGTTGAGTTTAGGGACAGCAAAGAAAGGTGACATAGACTCCATGATTCAGAAGGCATAAAAGCATTTATTAATAGAAATCACATTCTTATAGAAAGGATCGTGAACCTAAGACCTGATTGGTCTTTAGGAGACTTCTTTTGCACTATTGGTTAAACAGGGAACAACTTCTTGTAAACATCTCGCACAACACTGGGTGCAAGGGATAAGATAATAATGTTTTAATTCTTTTCTGTAAATTTCCCAGGCTGAGCCTGGGAGAAATCCTCTCTGTTCTTTCTTCGACTGACCTGAGAATCTCCATGTTATAAATACGGTCGTGATCAAGCCAAATTAANTTCCAGGTGTCCAGCGTTACCTCATCCCGAGATATTCATCTGGGTGTATCTGGACATCAAGAGAGGAGTGGACCCATCTATCCAAGAGTTCCAGTCTTTTATTTTGTTAATGGGAGCTTTCTGTGGTCAGCCAGCTGCAGCTGTTGGAATTTCCTCGGGTATGCCTGGTGCTTGCAGGTTAGGATTTTAATGTTGCTTACAAAAATATATGTATTAATTTCCAACACCAATTTATTAAACACAACTGATTAATTACCAGCCTGAATTACCTACTGCATTTATAACATCCAGAAGGGGCTAGAGGTATAAAAGACAGACCATCCATTTTGTGGATGAGCACATGGCAGTTGAGCCCTTTGCTCCCAGCACTGTAATTTTTCCTTATTCAGTGTTCTGTTGTATTTTTATTAAGGTTTAACAAACCTTTAAAATTTTAAAAGTGAGCATAGTTTCTCACAGCAGGGACATCTTCCACTGTCCGAGCCTGCTCCAAGCCTTGGGTGCTGCCAGGGATCCAGGGGCAGCCACAGCTTATCTGGGCACCCTGTGTCAGGGCCTCCCTGACATAATTAGATATTATGAAGAAATTCCTACCTGTGAGGAATTTCTTTATAATATCTAATCCAAACCGTATAGCTGCCCTTCTTCAGCTGGGATGGAGTTACCTTGTCTTAGGAATTAAGGTGGTGTCCTGCCAAAGCTTGGCATGCAGGAACTAAATATTCTCCTCCTCTCTTTCTGTCTATTTCTGAAAGTGTTTGAATAATGTTTCTGTCCTGGGATGGATATGTGTGGTATGTGGCTTTCTGAAAGCTACAACGTATTTTGGAATTAGTTGTTTCCATTGTTATTTACTTCTGACCACTTTATTCTTTGGGTTTGCTGTTGGTTTTGCTTATTAAAATGAGGTTTGATAGCAATTGTGTTCTTTTTATTGAGTTAATTCTTACTATAGAAGAGAGGTGGGAGTTTTGTCTGTGAAGCAGAAATACTGTGAACTGTCAGGTACAGAAGTCTACTTTGATAAAAACTTTTCCTTCCCTACTGCTAATTCATCACAGATAAACCTAGCTGATAATGCACTTTGATACTGCAAAAACAGACATTGTCTTCCTTCAGCTTCTGAGGAGAAAAGCCCCAATAAAAGACCCATCATAAAACCTCAAGAAGTAAGCCAGGTTTGCAAGACACAGGAGTATGTTTACAAGTCTGTTATCAATAATTTAAGCCTCACTTGTCAGAACAGAAGATGGATATATATAAGCTGCTGTGCATTTTCCTTATGTATTTGCTAATCCACTGCCAGCCTGCCAAACAGATTTAAAAGATATTTCCATTTCTGAAGGAAAGTTGCCTCCAACTTTCAAGGTCCAGAGATTTTGTGAGTGTGTTGGTGTTAACTTCTGCTGAATAGCACACTGACAGGGAGCTTGGAGTGTTCATTGTTTCTCGATGGCTGCAATAGCTCCGTTGTTGTTTTCCTGATGCCTGGAAGCACCTGAGAGCAGACAAAAGTGAATCTGTGGCAGCAAGAGCTCTCCCTGTACTTTTTGACGATAAATAAATCTGTCTGACGCTGGAGAATGCTCCCAGAAAAAGTTCTCTGCAGGCTGCTTTTGAGCTTTGCATCTTTTTTGAGCAGATTCCACCAAAGTCACTTTGTTAAGGAAACTTCAGGAGATGTGTTCTAGTTGCTGTGTACACACCAATTAGGAGTCAGGGGTGATGTGTCTGTCAGAGTCACAGGAACAGCACAGGCTGCTGCTCAGTCAGCTCTGCAGCCTGCATGGCCATGTAGGAATGAGGGGGACATTTCAGAAGGTGTGATTTTAGGCATTATCTTCAAGAAACCTGCAAATTAAATTCCCACTCCCTGATGTGTACTGATGTCTGATCCAAGGGGACTGCATGGCTGGAAACTACCACAGTGCATTTCTGCAGTGCCCAGTGCTGTCCCCAGCAGATCTATTTCTGCTTTAAAGTCAGTAAGAATGGATTTAAACTCTTATTTTTCCCTTCTATTGCTACAAGAGAGAGAAATCCTTCCTGTGACAAGTTCAGTAGATGTTACCATCATCACTAATGAAGACATGGCATATTCCTGGTACATCCTCTCCTTATTCACATCTGATGCCGCATTCCCCTCCTGGGAGGGTGGGCAGGCCCTGGCACAGGGTGCCCAGAGCAGCTGTGGCTGCCCCTGGATCCCTGGCAGTGCCCAAGGCCAGGCTGGACAGGGCTTGCAGCAGCCTGGGACAGTGGGAGGTGTCCCTGCCCATGGCAGGGGTGGCACTGGATGGGCTTTAAGGTTCCTTCCAACCCAAACCATTCTGGGACTCCGTGACTTATGATTCTCTGTTAATCATGTTACAAATATAGGAGGTAATTCAGGCTGGTGATTAATCTGTTATGTTTGATAAGTTGTTATAAGAAAGTAATGTATGTTTTTAAATAAAGCGTAAGAAACCTAACACTGCAAGCACCAGGCAGTCCCAGAAAAATTCCAACGGCTGCAGCTGGCCGACCACGGAAAAGTATCACATTAACAAAATAAAAGACTGAAACTCCTGGGAGGATGGGTCCTCTTCTCTCCTGATGTACGGATACATGCTCAAGAAATCCAAGATGAATATCTCTAGATGAGGTAATGCTAGGCACCTAGAGACCATTAACACCGGCCTCAGTGACAAGGGGGACATTAACTCCCTCACCGACCCTGGGATGAGATAAGATACCGATCAGATTCCTTCATCTTAATCGGGAGTCCAGAAAGCCAAACTCGTCCATATTCATCACAGACCGGAGAAGAGCATTCACAATTTCATCACTGTCCGGAGAAGATGCCCAGGACAATCTCTGTTGCTCCAGACCCTTTTGTCCAGTCCTGGATTCTGAAAGGACGGACTTTTGCATTTGAACCACTAACTGAAAAAGATTAGACTTTCTGCCCACGGCAAAATAAACTGTATTTAACCTGCTTAGTCGAAGACCACGGCGGTGAACAGGCAGAACTCAAAGCGAGAGGGGCTTGAGTCTGTGTTCCCCGCACCGACACCCGGGTTCGGTGCTTTCCCCTTTTTTGATCGTGGCTATCATGGCCGAAATCTCGGTCACGAAAATAGAAATTATTTTTCTCTTTATTAAAAATTAGCTCGATTGATTATTAATTTGGCTTGATCATGACCACATTTGTAACAATCATGTAAGGAAGGAAAAGGTAGGTGGATCATAAGGCCAGCCTTTGTCTCATGCACTTAAGCCAGTAATGGCTGAGCAGAGGGAGCTCTGAGAGAGCCCCAAGCATTAACTACGAAGGCAATCTCAGCTTCTCTCTGTTTCTGTCCCTTCAAGTGTGCTCTGTGTATTTCCAGGCTATAGAAACCATTCTGGTTTATCATCAAGGAGGCAAACAGCACAGACCACAAAGCTCTCCCTTTTTCTTTTTATCTTTTTTTTTTCCCCTACCCCGACTGAGTATTCTGCTTGTCCCTTACAAGGCTCCCAGGTAATCCAGGACTGGGATGAGCAGTGGTTCCTTACTGAGAAGCACCCAGCCTTTGTTCCAGTATCCCAGGGGCCCAAGGGTAAGAGAAGCAAGGTGTGAAAGAGGCAGTGTTGTGCTGAGGGCAGAGGAAGGGAAACACTCCTTTTTCCAGGGAGCAGCCCATGTCCCAGCCAGGCACATCTCCTGTCATTTACAGATCCCTCTGCCCTAGCTGTGACACTGTCTTTGAGTGGTTGCAGATGAACATTAATTGCCCAAATGACTCTAAGCTCATAATATCAGCTGAATTTATGCAGCCAGCCATCTGACAGAGAGGTTTCCATCAATATTCCTAGTCCTTGGGGTGCAACAGACCAGATCTGCAGTGTGATCATGAGCTCACTTTGGCAGAGATGGGTACACATCTCAGGAAAGGACTCTGCACTCCAGCCAGGAGTTCTGTCCCAGCACAGGGATGCATATGCAGATACAGCCCAGCCTTGGGATGGTGCAGACAGTTGTCACATTTCCTTCTCCATGGAAGGGGGAAACACGATAATGATCTTTGCTTGCCTTTTAGAATAGAGATAAAATTTCAAACCAAAGGGTTTTTCCAGTCCAGGTTGGCAGCTGTAATTTTAAAGGAAAATCTTTTGCATGTTTAAATTTGATCAGTACATTAAAAGGTAAAAGAGAAGCATAAACCTTACTGATGAAGATGAATTGACTATTATTCAATCACAGAATCACATGGCTTAGAGGGCCCTTAAATCCCATCCAGTCCCCCCCCCTGCCATGGGCAGGGACACCTTCCACTGTCCCAGGCTGCTCCAAGCCCCAGTGTCCAGCCTGGCCTTGGGCACTGCCAGGGATCCAGGGGCAGCCACAGCTGCTCTGGCACCCTGTGCCAGGGCCTGCCCACCCTCCCAAGGGAACAATTCCTTCCCAATATCCCAGATAGCCCTGCCCTCTGGCAGTGGAAATCCATTTGCCTTTCTCCTGTCACAACAGACTCTTGTAAAAAAGACCCATCTCTAGCTTCCTTGTGTGTCTTTTTAACCTTAATTTTGTAGGCACACAGCTTGTAGTGATTGGGGGTGGGGCTGTGGCTAAGCCTCATCCCTAATGCGCTGCAGCTGTGTGGGACAGGTGACTTGCAGGGTTCTTTTTTTTGGTCGGACCCCACACGGCTGGGAACCTACCACCCTGGGCCCTTGGAGGAGGTTCCCTCTCATGAGTTCTTTGCCAGGGGTGAAAAATGAACAGGACTCTCTGTTTCTTGGTCTCCAGACTGTTGTTTATTCTTTTATTATCTTGAAGTTGATATGCTGTCTGCACACCAGACTTAGCATATGAGAAGCAAGGTACAAAACGTAGCAAAATGACTCCTGAGCACCCAAAACCAAGGCCTTTTAAAACTAATCAGTCCAAATACTTTCTAACACGTATCTTGGTTTTACTTTACTACCAATAACTTCTACTCATGTAGCACCTATGCCACTACTCTCTCTAACCAATGACCTCGTGCCACCAATGCAACAGAAAATGGAGTGGAAGAAGAACAAGAAAGGGATGAGACAACACCCAATCCTCCTCACAGACAAACACACAAGAAGAATCCTCCTTCTTGTCCCCGATTCACTCTCATATTAAAATCCTAAAACCTTAAATTTTTCACCCTGTGATAGACTCCTACTCCTACTGCTGCTACTGCTATTTACTTCACACCTGTATGCTCCAACTCATCCCAAAGCCTTGGCAATTTTTTCCAGGGACAAAGGTTAAAAGCAGTGTCCAGGTGGGGACCAGGGCTCCCTAAAACAGGCAGAGAAATATTCCCTGTGTCCTGGATTCCAACAGTGACTAGTACTGAAGGTTATGAGCCATGGAATGCTGGGGTGCACTGACCAATCACAACAGGGTAGAGAGGACATACAGGTGGAATGCATGTAAGATCAAGAGTTTAAAAGGTTGTACTGAGGAACAATAAAGAGCAGATGCCTGCAGCCTTCTTCAGTGTGGCTTCACCATCCGTCTGCTATACCTTAATGCTATTGGAGATCCCTTCTTTCAAGCAGATAATGATAAAGAAAGTGGTCTAAAAAGATATCAAATGATGGCTGACCATTGAAAATCAAGTGGCATGAACAAAAAAAAGGTGCAGTCAATCTTCTTGTACCTGCCACGTAGCATTAACCTCAACAAAACTCTGATGCCCACTGAGACAGCAGAAAAAACAAGCAGGGAATGGGGATTTGGTGGAATTATTTTCTCTCTTTTGCCCCATACTTTTAAATACTTACATTTGTATTGCTTTTGAATTGCTCTATGTTAGTTTGGATCCAGCTAAGCTGACACCATTTCCTTTAAGAATGAGGCAATATTCCCAGACTGTTTAATGTTCTTGAGGTGGATTTCTCCAGGATGTAACACACTTATTGGTGTTCTCAACTGAGACTTCAGCATGTCTGAATCATTTAAGGGTTCACCCTCGTTTAGTTAAAAATCAGTGTTTGAATATCTCTCAGTATGCAAAACACTCATTTACTACCAGAATCAGAGCTCCTTATTATACCAGGAAGAATTTAAGTTTTAATTAGCATTTCCTCTGGTGTACTAAACCCACTGAGACTACTAGACTTACTAAAATTTAATTAACTTGACAAAAGATCCTAATTGTTTTCATGCCACTAGTCCATAGTGAGACTAAAAATAATACCCTTCAAATTAAGTGTCTGCAACCCACCTTCCTTTTTGATGTCCTACATACATCAAAGTGGTTGGCCTACATATAATTTTAGTTGGTAGGAAGACTTGCCCACTCTGGAATCAAGATTGTTCGCTCAAAAATGGGGATTTTTATGGCAATGCACAGTGAGGAAAATTTATTATTCAAAAGGCCTCAGCTAACATTAATTCTTCCCACAATCTTATTAAGTTTTGGAGGTTTATTGATTTATCTTGATGCACAGACTAATCAACAAGATGTAGCATTCATTTAAATCAATGTAGAAGCCTAATATTGGCAAGAGAAAAGAAAGATTAATGTATTGGTCATGCAACTATGATAAACAGTATATATCTATATGAAGTGTAGTGTGAAATTTTGAATTAAAATAAAAGTTCTTCTTGCTCAGGATACTTCTCATATCTTTATCTCTTTCCCTGTTGACCTGCTCACTTAATTCCAAGGCTTTGTTCATTTTGAGACACTCATCTTGAAAGAAATGTGAGTGTGGAAAGCATTAGGACACAGCGTTAGGAGCATTGCAGAGCTCTGTTACAGGAGTTTGCATGCAGAACAGAGGAACTGTAATCCAAGGAATGCTTTGGCTATGGATATCTGAAGTAGAGCTTTTAAGGAGAAGGGATCAAGGAAAAGTACCTGAACTCTTTTGCCAAGATAAGGATTCCTTTGCGAGCATCCCTACATTACAGGAATCATATCTGTTTGTATGTTACCTCCAAAATTTAAAGAACGAATCAGCTTGGAAATCAAATCAAATCCATCACTTGTTATTCCTCTACTGAACTTTATTGGGACGGAATATCCCTGAAGTGCTTAGAAATCACTCCTCATACAGGTGTGGCTTTGGTAACTTAATCTATTATGTGGATGTTCTTTGAAGAAACTGTGTTTTTGGGAAGGCTCAAACTCCACCCCCTCCTGCAATAACACAGTTCAGGCTGGGGCTGCACCGCTGTGAATGCACGAGAATATCAAATATCTGCATTGTTACATCCTCCCAGCACTGGGAGCGAGAAACCTGTAAATCGTGCATCCACAGCCTTCAGCTCCTTTTTCTGCCCAAACATCTGGCTGCTTTCTCACATCTGAATACTAAGGAGATTATCTTGGCTGATGAGCCATCCAGATTGGCTGTTAAACACCTCTTTTCTGCTTTCCTTGCCAAGTTCCTCCTTTGTTTCCTTCCCTTTCTATTTGAACCACAAGGTGATCTCCAGGCTCCAATTTTCATCCAGATTTATGGATGTGAGATACCCATAGCTACCCATCTATTGTACTACAATTATTAAAATCTCCTGAATATATGTATATAAAATATTTTTTATGAACAGAGTTCACAGTCATAACTTTTGCCCTAATAAATAAAGCCTTTTTGTGAGCCTTTCACTAAAAACCACCATATGTCTGTATGTGTTTATTGAAGACAAATATTTAAAATTAAACTCTCATTAACTTTTCCCTGCATGTATAAAATAGTGAACTCTGAAGACTTGTCAGAGGCATAAGTTTAGTACAAAATTTAAAGAAAACCAGGTATACAGTCAATAACATGAGAGTGCAGGCCACCAAATATTCACTGCAGAAGTCTTTATGCATTTGGAAGAAATTAAGTTCATGTTTGTAGGAAAATGTTAATCTTTGTCCCTGTAGATAACATCTTATGAACAATAAAAATGTAAAGTAAACTTTGTTCCTCTTCCTATCTCTGCCTTGTATTTGATATTTCTCCTGTGGCTAATGAATCGTTGGCAACATTAGATAAAACACAGGTATTTTATCTCCTGGTTTTAACAATTGTGAGGAGCAGCTTGGAATCCTCTCACATACTTACCATCACTTATTAGAATGCACTGACTTTTAAAAAAGCTGCTTTCAGCAATTTTTCGTGGCATGACCTCGTGTTCACCTTGAGCATTCAGATACGTAATATCTCTAATAAAAGAGAAGGTATTTTATAAAACAATTAATTATGATCCAGTTTTCTGATCCAGCATTTTTGCACACCTTTGGAGCCTTATGTTTGACCAGAACAATTTATACATTTAGAAAATTGAAGCGTAATTGAAAATTATAATGTGCAAAAGCAGTTGTGATTAACATAACGTGGAGACAGGTAATAGGAATGGCAAAGACTCAGAAAAGAAAATAAAGTACTTCAAGCCTCTGAAGTTTTAAGTGTCTTTATCCAAATATAAGCTATCAATGACACAGCGATTTGCGAGAATTCTGAGAACACTTAAAAAATCATGTCCTCATTATCTTTTACTGAGAACACTGATAATTTCAGTTGGATGTAGTCTTGCTCTGTTCTAATGTTTTTCTTTTCTTATGCAGATACATAGTTTTTAAATGTTGTGTTTTTGATATTTTATTTTAAAATTGCTTGTCCACTGTAAAGGAAAAACAACTGGTACTAGATTCAGAAGGGACCTTTTGAGAGAAATCCTTTAGAAAGAGAATGTATGCTCAGTT
The DNA here is from genome assembly GCA_013399835.1 of Leptocoma aspasia. Classification (NCBI taxonomy): domain Eukaryota; kingdom Metazoa; phylum Chordata; class Aves; order Passeriformes; family Nectariniidae; genus Leptocoma; species Leptocoma aspasia. Next base: position 363,452 of record VXAX01001307.1, on the reverse strand, counting down.
TTAAATGAGTCTGAGTGTCTTAAGTACACTGCAGTTTCTCCTTTTCTATAGCAAATTTAAGATTTAACTCTGTCTGGTTCAAGCAAAAGAATAATTCATTATGGAGTAATTTATAAGGATTTTATTTCTTTTTTCAGTCAATAGCTGTGGAAGAATAGGTATAGTATAGTTCCCTTAAATGGAAAACTGTGATACAAAAACCAGTCTGAGGTTTGGGTTGGGATTGGATTTAGGAGAGGTAAAAAAATATATTATTGGGATGAATCTCTGATATTTGCCCATGAAAAAAACTTTGCATAACATTCACTTAACCGATTTAAATATCGATATAATGAATATTCATTACCTGCTGCTTTAAAAAAAAGCATTTAAAAAACCTGTAGAAGGTAAAGCCTTAGTAAGTGTTAACCTATCTCTCTTGAAATCAGTTATGCTGATTTATACTTAAGGCCTAAACAACAGAAATAATACATTTTTGTAAAGAAAAACAGTTTCTACTTTAATTATCAAATCCCTTTGCAATTCCACAGTGACAGATTTTTCTGGGAATGAAACAGCATCAGGCTGGAAGAACATTGGTGCCATGAGGAAGGAATAGCTACTTCATAAGGGTTTCCCAGCCCTAAGCGTGAGATACAAAATTGAAAAGTTAGTATTTTGCTAGGAAAAATCTCAAACTGATGGAAAAACATCTGCTCCATTTAGAAACTAATGGAAAATATCAGTGTAATAAAAAGAAATAGTGCAATTAAAAGACAGGGAATTGCTAAGGAAATAGTTGATGGAAAGTGTTCATCAAGTTTGAACATCTATGAGGACTGTGTAGGCATTCCTTTTCAATCACCAGAAATACAAGTAATGCTGCAGTACATGCAAACAGTGATTTTTAAAGCAGATCTCACCAAATTTAACATTAAGCCATGGAAACCATCACAGCCTCAGTGTTACAGGACTTTTCCTCCTGGATTTTTCAGTAAATAGAAGAGGCAGACTCTATTTTTACGGGGGGAAAGTGCACATTGATCTTATTCAAGAAAATATCCTCATGTTCTCTGAACCTAAAAAAAATGTAATAACAAATTCTCTTCAACAACCAGAAAGCCATGATATTTTCTGAGTATATTGGCCAAAATCACAGGGTTCTCTTCCAAACTTAGCAGAATTCTGGAAGTTTTGTGTGATGCACAGTCTGGTTTTCATTACAGTGGGATATAGGATGGAAGAGAACTCATCCTACTCTTGATTGCATTACCCTGAATTCAGCCACAACTCCCCAGACTTCATGGAACAGAGGCTGCAGAGCTGGAATACAAATGTGAGCTGAGGAAAGCCCAGTTAGAAATGGATCTGAGCATTAACCCCACGTTGTCTGTAGTTAGATTGGAAGGCAGAGCTTGCGGCAGAGAGTTAAGGCTGCATTCAACCCCCCCTGTCTTGTTTCAGACTGAAAGTGCCCAGGACTGTGGTCATCCACTGGTCTGAGCCCAGCATTGCTCTGAGCTCCACCATGGGACCTCTCTGGACAGAACCTAATTCCTGATTTAGGATGCAGGGTGAATATCAAAACTCTCAGCTAAAAGCTTATACAGCTTGATGTTCTCAGTAAACATGCAGCCCTAAACCCAGATCATCTTAATTCTCATGGGTTTAATGATGAGTGACTTGATTCAAGTCACTTACCAGTGACATCAGTGACATCAGTGACAAAACTGATGTTTGTGACTTAAAACCTGACCCCAGCTGCTTCAAAGCAAGACTTTAAAATCAGCTGCAGAGGTTATTGAACTCCCCTTAATCTCATCTCTGGTTAGGTTCATAGGAAATAGTAACCACACAGAACCCCACAATTTTCTAATAGATGTAATTCAAGGCACATATCTGAATTTATGAATCCTGTAGTAAATAGCTAAATATTTTGAAAATTATAATATTATGTGAGAATATTTGAACCTGATGGGAAATTTTAGCTGGAATTTTTTCTAAAGTAATGTGACATCAGATACCCTATTCAGCCTTTGAATTGTACTAGATAAGCATATTCAATACGATTTCTGATTCAAGAGTTTACTTAGTTAGCCATCCATTCTTTTATTTGCATTTCAGTATTGATGTTGATAGACCACAAATCAGAAAGTGCCTGATTTGTGCTCATACTCTTCTTTTGGTCTTGGTTTTGAAAAATTGATTGTAGTAGGCAAAAGTAAAAAAAAAAAAAAAAAAAAAGAAAGAAAGAAAAAAGTGGGCACATGCTGACTACCTTGAAACACTGATTCAAAAATGCTGAGATCTGTAGACCTCAACATGACTTGATGGGCAGGAGCATTGTCAATATATGCCACCTTAATGAATATTTTAATAGAACTTATTTGCAGAGCTAGAAGACAAGGATGTATGTTGTGGTGGCCAGTCGGGGGTCTGATGGCTTGACTTGGACGCCACAACCTTCCAGAGAGAGGTCCCACAGGGGACAACTTTCTAGGGGTCTCAGGCTGTCCTTCACCCTCTGGGTAACCTCAGTAAGGATGGGCAGCCTGTGGCTGGTAGTGATCAGCTCTGAGCAGTGATTCCAGCTCTGAGCAGTGAT